>CM034361.1:55741536-55785000 GCA_019925275.1 Mytilus edulis
TTAACTGATTTAGTCATTAAAAACTCTCCATTTTAAGCTTAAATATGAAAAATCTATCAAATATGCCAAAAAACGTCACTTTTCAGATGTTTTTGTCAAAAGTTAAAGTGGCCGCATCCATGTTCATCCTCAACCTTTATATATGTTATGTACTATCAGCAAATACAACTTAAATTTCAATATTTTGAATGAACATGAATGCCGCCACTTTCATTTAAGACGGAAACCGTCTAAAATTTAACTAAAATGCTGAAATTGTAAAGATTTCAGTAATTTAGCATGACTTTATGATGCTAGTACCCGATATTTGTGCATTGTATGGTCAAAAACAACCCATATTTATGTAGCAGAAGCATTCTACTTTCCAGTAAATAGCTAAAAGATTACATTTTCACAATTTTGTAAAACTGCTATATTTTAGGGCCAAACAGGGGTCTTACTGAACCTTCTCCTTTGTACAGAGTGGTTCCAAAATAACTGATAAAGCTGTTAGGAAAGACCATTTTTTGTAAAGTAACTTTTATGACACAGAAAGGGGAGTCAGATAAAAAGGAGACTTCAGACACCAGTCACTAATTGACTTAAAAAAAATTACCTCGAAAGTTTTTATTCAACTTAAAATCATTTGTAACAACTAAACAACACTTTTCTGAAATTGTACATGAAAGTTCTATGATATGACCTGGCTTACCTCTGATCTTTTCTGACCTTGAAAAACTCATCCACATATTCTGATCTTCCTAACAACTCCACAAAATCTTCATCGTGAGTAATGATTACTAACTGGAAATTTTTTTGGTGGACTCTTCCCTTGATAATTCTGAAAAAAATAAAAGCTTTATTAGTACTAAGATAGTATTTGTGAAATTTTTGCCACTGTGACACACCACCACATTACTGTGTTATAAATATATCTTGTATTTAAATGTATCTGCTTAGTTTAATACATGTTATTCTATGTTAAAGGTGAACATTCTTGCAAAACTTTTAAAATAGATTTTCATCTACATATCCTTACACACACTATCTTACCAAAAATCAATACAATCCATAAAAAGATGTTAATCAAAGAGCTGATAGCTCTGAGGTGGAGAAGAGTAAATAAAAGGTAACTTGAATTACCATAAAAGCAGCCCCACTAACCCAACCTGCTTTGTTCCATTATCATTATGACGTATTTTTTTTCTTCAAACAAGAATGTGTCATAAGTACATGGATTTCCCATCCGTCCAATCATTTTCTATGTTCAGCGGACTGTGAAAATTAGTAAAATCTTTAATTTGGCAGCAAAATTAGAGAGATCATATCATAAGGAACACGTGTACTAAGTTCAAGTTGTATAATGAACTTACATGCCATTTTCTTAAGTCTGTTTGCATGATTTTAGTTATTAAATCGGTAGATAAGATGAACAGGTAGCTAGTAGACCAAGGTTTATTTTCTTGTGTAAGAATATTAGATGCTTGTTGAAATTTCCAATTTTGAATTATGCACAAAGATAGACCTTAAACAAGGTTGGGAACAACACTCCAAATGAGGGGTACCCTTATTGGAAGTACATTACAACCCACTGTAAAAAAAAAATGAACTCCTTTATATTCATATTATTTGATGAAACTTTTCCCCAAGAACTATGCATCTATCAAGTATTGTATGGTCAAAACATGTCAAAAGAATTTTGTGATGCTTCTAAATTTATATCTTCTTTATTAATTTGAACTCCATTTAGAAAAGTTGTTCCAAATATAATGAATTTTCCCACTTTTGAGTTAAAAATCTAAAAAATGTTCTTTCTTATTTTTTTCAACAGAAAAATGACACCTTGTTTTAGGGACAGTCACTCATTTAAAGAACACCACTCATAATGGTTTAATTAAATACAAAAACAAGTATTATGTCAAAAAATAAGTGTAAATAATACTATTTATCATCTTTATGGTAGTACTGCATCATTGAATTTTGTCAATCAGCCATGCTTTTATCCTTCAGCTGTGTAAGAACCTGCTTGCAGAGGAAAATTCACATGCCATGTTCACTGGCGATTTTCCAACTAGATGAAAACAACACAAGTTCAAAATCTAGCATGTGAGAATAATCTTCAGAGAAAACATTTTTGATTGGCTAATTCATTGATCATGAGAAACACAGAATTTGATTGGCTGAACACGATTGTCTTACAAGGAACACATTTTTTTTTTTTTAGAGTTTTTTACCCTTAATATTAATATTTTTTAATAAATGCAACAAATTATTATAAAATGTCCTTGATAAGAGTAAAGAGAATGAACACAGGGCTATGCGGGTTGAAAGAACTCAGGACAAACAGACCAAGGGCAACATGTAAACAGGGCGATACCCAATTCACGCATGCATACTACAAATATCTACAGCAAAAACATCCCGTTACAAGTAAACAAATACGTTCATGTAGATGAGATGAAATCTAACAATTTACATAAATAAAAGGGTACATATTTACGATAGTGATTGTCTTTCAATCCTAATCTACAAATTAAATGATTCAGATGCTTTATTATGTTAAAATCGGTGCCAGGAATCAAAAGTTGTTATGAAATTGTAATACACAGAAATGAATGCGGCATACGGAGAATTAACGATTTTTAAGTCAGCACCATTGACCTTCAGAAGACTTGAAGTCTTCTCCCACCAAAAAGTATAGAAATTAAAATGGTTTATAGTACACTCAATTGACTGCTGGACCATTTTCAGTAGAAATGCACATTTTCCCTCCTGAATAAATTAAGTTATTTTGTCGACCAGTTACTGCTTATTCAGTGATGACACTCAGGCTTGGATTACAAAATAATGTCAAGGTGAAGGTTAAATGCAGGTTAAATGCAGGTGAACTCTATTTAGCAGTAAAAACAGAAAAAAGACTAAACTAATAATTGCGACTCATAATTCTATCTGATTTTAAATAACAACTTACTCTACAAGTACAAAATAATGTCAAGGTGAAGGTTAAATGCAGGTGAACTCTATTTAGCAGTAAAAACAGAAAAAAGACTAAACTAATAATTGCGACTCATAATTCTATCTGATTTTAAATAACAACTTACTCTACAAGTGCAAAAGCCAGACTTTCAATGTTTTCTCTGTCTAGGTTAGTTGTTGGTTCATCTAAAGCCAGAATTCCACAATTCAAACAAAATGTCTCAGCTAATGCTAATCTAATGATTAATGAGGCTAATACCTACAATGTATAATATACAGTAGATTTTTATAACTTGAAGAAAGAAAGGCCCTTTACCGTTATTTGGCTCCAATGGCTCTCCATCTTTATGACACGTATTTCGAAGAATATGCATGTCACCTCAATCTTTCACCATTTAATAAAAGTTTTTCAGTTTTGATGTTCCTTTTGAGCTCAAATACGACTTTCAAAATTGTAAACGGATAAAACGGGTTTTTGGAGAAGTGGGCTTTCCATCCATGTTTGACACACATAGTCCAGAGGTTTAAAACTTCCAACTTACTTCTTTTAAATACTTTCTTTAAGATTTCATACACAAATCTTAATATTGATGTTCTTGTTTTAAGAGAAAATACAAAAAAAATTCTCATACTTCCCTAAATCAAATATTTTGATTCCATTATATGACATTACAATGCTATAATCATTGGATAACTGTCAGGGGTCGAAATTAGCGCTAGTCCGGTAGTCCGGGACTAGTAAAATTTGCGTCGGACCAGTAGATTAAGTCAGCTGGTGGTCCGGCAGACCAGTAGAAATTTGTCGATAAAAATCACTGATTGCATCGCAATCTCCGTTTGTTTACAAAACAATTTACCTGTGAAATCAATTACACGGTACTGGGGGTATTACAATTGATCAAGTTAATTAATATCTCGGGTGAGCGTCCTTCACAACAATACAAAATGCGCAAATTCCTTTGTTACTGTCTAACTTATGTAAACGAAAGCATCAAAATAAAATTAAACATCTGTCATTTATATTAGTGTTTGTCAAATTAATGTCATTTTTGCAGGACCAGTAGATTTGGAGCCGGACCAGTAGAGTTTTCAGTCCACTGGTCCGGCTGGCTAGTACACAAAAAAGCTTAAATTCGACCCCTGATAACTGTTGACACATTGTAATTATGATTTGACACACTTAAATGCCTTCCAATGCATGCCCAAAGAAGGTATTTCTGTGAATGATAGAGTAGACTTTTATTTATAAAATGAAGATGGTCATAGGGCTATTTTGAATGATTGAAAAACTAACAAAAATTTAGTATTTTTTTCTGATCATTTCATAGATATTTTGATAAAATTATTCAACACTTCAGGTATTATTTGTTTCAGGCTAACAAAATAAGGAAATTCTTATTATTTAGTGAACATATATATATATACCTTTTGTCCAGCACTACATCTCCCCCTCATATCCAGGGCAGTATCCCCTTTTATCATCACCACACGATAATTATAATTGCGTCTTGTTTTCATTATGCCACTGTCATCTTCATCACTTCGAATTTCAATTGTTTCAATGTCTGACAAAAAATAATAACTGGGTTAAAATACAATTTGTTTCTTTTTTGCTCCAGCAATTTGGCAATCTTTATATACTAAATAAGATGTTCAGTATGTAAAAGTACCTACTACAGACAGAAGACTTATTCTTTACTATTACACAATACTGGTAGTTTACATTCTTATTTGGTATACTGTTGGTTAAGCATCTATGTATTATGAACTTTCAATATCCATTATTATACATCTGAATGGTGTTTTTGTGAAGAACAACTAATTGTTTGATGAATGAAAAAATCATGTATTATCTGAATACATCAAAAAGAATCAGGTGTTATACTCTACTAACTTGATATAATAAACAAATTATAGATGGCTGTTTATTCTGATTTAACTCAATCAGTCTTTGCAGTTAGAGGACATATGGCACTACCTGTCACATTGTTCTGATTTCAAGTGAATCAGTCATTGCACTTACTGTTAAGTTCTGTATGCTTAGTTTAGAAACAGCAAATATTAATTCTAAAGTCTATGATTTGACAATGCAGGGGATCAATCCAACTACCTACAGCTCTCGTGGGGAGCTGACTACCATTAAACCACCAAGAATGAATTTTGAAAAAAGATGCCAAATTCTTCTGTCTCTCTTGTATGTTGTTTTTAGAAAAACTACCTTAATAGTATCTTAAATCATTTGTAGTTGACCAGGTATATCTTGTTATTTCTATTTTTAAAAATGCGCCAAAGTCTTTATTCTGTCTCATTTTTATGTTATAAGTACCATATAAAATGACAATCACATGTTTTTTGAGAGAGTAGTAATGCCCTTTACTGTCAGGTGTTAAATGGTTATATTTAGCTACCATTAATGTCAAATTGATTAAAAGTTACAGTGATTCAACAGAGGTCTCAAATAATCATCTTTAATGTTATTTTTGGAAGAATGTTATCGTTATTCGTCAAAATTATTTGATTTTTCTATCGAATAAAAGAAAGTGCACATTTAATCATTATGCACCAAAAATTAATGTTTACATCATTGGCAAGATTTTTACCGCTAATCGTCATGAAGGGACCCCCATTACCACCCTCATTTGATGCCAGCAACTTAAAATTACGCTCGTTATCTATTTATAGAATTACCATTGCCTCTGTAGGTATTTCTCCATAATTCTCTGATAATTTTATTTATTTCCTCCATTTTTAAACTGTGATACCTCATGATAGCTCTGGAATTGACATAAAATGATTTTTTTTTCAATATAATGACTGTGGGCAGTGCATATAATTTGGTTTAGCGAACTTAACTTGCCAGGCATTATCTAAAATACTGATATCTCTTTATCTTCACTTCTCAATAACATTTTACATGATCAACAAATTGTATGTTCATTTTGCATAACTTGAAATATTTTCTCGTTAGAATTGTTTCACATTTTTAATGTCAGGAGCATTTATAGCCTACCACAAGTTTTTCTCATTGTATAAAGCCGTACAGTTGCCATTAATTGCTTACAATTAATTTACTTGAAATGTAGTAGATAGTCTTATTAGCAATAATACCACATGAGATGTCCTTATATTCCTAAGAAGTGGTAACACTGTATTATCAGAAGGAAGTTAGAAAATATTTGTATAAGGCAAACTTAATAAGGCAAACTTACGTATCTAAAGCTTTGTAGTACTTCTCTAAGTCAGTGATAGCCAATTCTGTTGTCTGAAATAATAACAAATAATTGTTTTTATTAATACCAACTTTTCATTGACTGATAAAAAAATCTATATTCTTAGTTATTTGATTTCTTGATTTTCCAAAAGGTCTGCAGTTTATCCTACAGAAAATTTATACTTCCTTAAACATGTGAACATTAAAATTCTTGGTTTGCATATTCCCACTGGATACACAAAAATGTGTATCCAATAAATAAAACTGATTCCACAGTAGTGAAATATCTTTAATTTGGATCCAAACATTGACAGTTGAACCATTTAACAGAACTAGTTTCTGCTTTTGAATTGTTCGATTACTGGAAAATAATTCTCTATTTTTGTTAGATTTCCATTTTATTCTTAATATTGATTTCCATATTTACCCTCAATACAATCATTTTGTCTCTAAACTTCTGAGGTGCCCCTTTATACATATCAGACTTCAGTTCTGATTTTATGTTTCTGATCTGATCTTCGAAACCTCTCTGTCTTCCTTCTGCATGGTGTTTCTGTAAGAAAATGTAAAGTTATGTGGTTGTCTGACACCATTTCTCTACCATATAAATATTACAAATAATAGAAACTCTTAATAATAATGAGATAAGCAAAAAATTGTAAAAACATTGATGCACAAATTACATAATGAATGTCAGCTGAGTTTCTTCAACCTCTCTTTTCCCCGTTATTAAGATTTTATTCCTGAGAATAATTATTCTAATGCAACAACGTTTGTAACGTTCATTTTGATTGGATAACGTCACTTTCTTACATGGCATCAATTGACAATTGATGCTATGGGACGTACTCGCAAGCGCAGACGGCATATGACAGATTTTAAATACATGTTTTAACGTTGTTTTCTGTCAGTTTCATTAGAATGGAGATAACAATATTGTATTTTAAGCTCCGACGGCATCAATTTGGGATTTGATGGTCGCAAATACCCGTTTACTGTCTCCGCTAACGCGTCGCAAGTAAACTTAATTTGCGACCATCAAATCCCCAATTGATGCCGTCAGAGCTAAAAATACAATACAGTTATCTCCTAAATAGTTATCTTGTGATATCACATTTTAGGTCTATTCAAAACTTTCCATTAGTGCCAGATATTTGGTAATTTCTGATCATTTTACCTACAACTTGCTTTTCTTAAAGCTAATGATAATTTGAAAGTTTTATAACAATTGAATGGTTATCTGTTGTAGATGGGTACTGGGTAGCCTCCAGGTCTTTTTAATGTTTAACTATTTGTGCTGTTTTTGTTGCACTTCAACCCTCCCCCAAATTTTCTAGTTTTAAAAGTTTACTTGAACAGTGTACCTCCTTCATCAATTCCTCTTGTTGTGTCTGTAGACGTTTCCGTTCTCGATCTAGATGTGTCACATCAATATCTCCTAACTGTTCCTTTAAATCAGCTATTTTTTGTTGGACATCATCTATCTCCTTTGTTTTCTTTCTTAGCTGTAGGTTATCTAACAGTTCTCTTTCTCTTGTCTATGGAAAGATAAAACTCTCTGTAAATCTTCTTCAAATAGTTTTATATTTACTACTGAACAAAAAAACTAGAGGCTCTGTAGAGCCTGTGACACTCACCTTGATCTATGTTCATATTCATCACAGGACACTCTCCAACATTGTAGACGAGAATAGAACTCCCGACAAAAATATGTTTTAGTGAACTTGTATTGTTGATCATTAAGTCTGTATTGTTTCTCTCTATCTTTATATTTTAAAGTGTATTTTTATCCATGATAATATTAATCACATGAGGTAAAATGGACTGACGAAAATTGGTAAAATAACATCATTAAAGGGCAGTAACTCCAATAAGGAGTTGTTGGACAATTTCCTCCATATTGTTCTTATTGTAGATCTCATCTTGCTTATTTAAGTTTCTATCTATCTAATATAATTCTTTATATATAAGGCAAAAATTCTAAGGATTAGTAAAGAATGTCATCAAAGGGCATTTACTCTAATAAGGAATCTAATGAAAATTCTGACCTCAAGACTTATTTGAAGAACTTTTCTTGCTGGTCATTTTTGCACTTTAAAGTTCTTATCTATCTCAGGTGAAACAGTAGAACAGTCATTGCAAATCAAGCAATTCATGTCAGAACCCTTTAAATAATTGAAAACAACTGAGCTTTCATAATATATACAAGCTACCTTACAAAACATACTTACTTGTTGTGTAGCTAGATCATTCTGTATCTTTGTTATATTCTGGTTGGCTTCTTTTTTCTCAGTTTCTTTCTTTTCTGTTTTCGTTTCAACTTGTTCTTTCTTTTTCCTTATTTCTCCCAATTTTTCAGCCTTGCCTTGGTTTATGTAGCTATAAAACATGAAAATATCTTCCTGTACATATATAAGGACAATGGTGTACAAATAGTCAACATCTTGGTTTTCTTCGAATGAGGTTTCTTTGGTTACTATTTTGTACATTTTTTAGACGGAAAAACATATAAAATAAGTTTCATAAGGTCAGCAGATTTTTTATTTTTACTCTTCCTTATTATGTAAAGTTGTGCGTATAAATATACAATTTCAAACATTCTAAACTTTTATGTTTCTTTCTTATTGGTTTATACCACACATTTTAATATGATAAAGTTAGGTATTTTTTTTTTAATGTTTTATATTTTGTTGCTTAATTCAAACAAAATAATTAATATTTCATTTTCATTGAATTTTCTTATCCTAACAAAAAAATAACGAACAAAATGAGTGACAGTTCTAAATATTATAAACATTTATACTGAGTACAGAACAACATCTTTTAGATATGATATACATTGTGTACTGGTTTCTTAAAAGGACTGGTTTATCTCAAACAATCAATTACCGGGGTCCATACAATAATTATTGTCCATACCTTTTGATTTCTTGATTAACATTTTTTACTTTTGAAGCATCATTCTTTAACATATCAACCTACAATAGACAGATATCAACATAGTACAAAGCTTTTACAATAATTAATAAAATGGATAAAAGTAATTGCCAAAAATACTTGATAATACAACCGACCACATCAATCATCAACACTAGACTTCTCTGACATAAAAGATTTACAAAAAAAAGACTAACAACACATAGACTAGAAAGCCTGACTAAGGTATATATATATAGGTACAGGTACAAAATGTTAAACCAGTTTTTACTTACACCAAAATAACTCCCCTTTGGCTATCAAGACCATATGTCATACAAATGAACACAACTAAAAACTTGCTGTATCCAGCTACCAACAGGAAGACCACTAACTTGTGCTTGTTACTACACAAAAATAGCTATACTAGGTAGAGTTGTTGAGTAGGTACTGCTATTTATATTAAGCTATATTTGTAAATTAATGTGTGACAGATTAAAATTGAATACTTATGATATGAAACATTTCAATCCTTTTTTTTTTAATTTGTATTAAAAACATTATGCATGGCTAAATGACCATTTATACCCCTTTATCATGTTTATGTAAGCAGTAATATTTACCTGAGATTTAGCTTGCTCTATCTTATCTTCCTTATCTGCAGTAATGGCTTCTTTCTCTGATATCTTTTTGTCTATCTGATTCTGCAAAATCAATTAGTCTTATCTTTGCAAAAAAACATCATTAAAAGGAAAAAAAATTTCTCTCTCTTTCTAAAAATTTTAAAAAGAAGATTTATATAAACATTGAAGTTTAATAGCTCTATGAGGGGTGGTTGGCTGATGATTTCCGTTTCATTTCATCTTTTATATACATTTATCAGCCCCAAAACGCCGAACTTAGTTTAAATCAGTGCTAAATTGAAATGAATTCTACAAGGAGTTGTCTGGTAGTTTTTGGTTCTATTGACATAATAAATTATCAGATTCAGAGATTTTTGTACAAAAAATAGGAGATGCCAGATGATTTTTTCGTAAGGTGAGTTAAAACAATGACTTTAACAATACTGAACACAGTCTGCACCAAAAACTTTTTCATCTACTAGTCTGGACACTAAATATCAAAACTTGTCCCTATATGACTATAGAAAATTTTGAAATTTTTCACCAGTCTGAATCAATACATTATTTACTAGTCTGGGGCATCAGACTAGTGGCTAACGGTGCAGACTGCGGACAACACTATAGTCTCATTGTCAAACAGAAAATAACTAACCTGTAGAGGTCTTATCTGTTCACTGGCTTCCTGAAATATAACAATTAATCAATTATCATTATATTACTGGGTATATGGGGTATATGGGGTATATGGGTATATGGGGTATATCGGGTATATCGGTATATCAGGTACTTGCATCATTAAGTCATGCTAAATTACTGAAATCCATATTTAAGCTTGAATCGGAGCGTTTTTAATGACTTAATCAGTTAAAATTTTCACAGAAACTAATTGAATTAATTATAGACACTTGAGCGTTTAAAAATTGTCGAAAATCTTTTGTAAGATGAACCTGAAATTTGAGGCCAAAATTAGCGCTTGCTGGACCTACTCCTTTCCAGAACATTATGTTTTTTTTGTGTTTTTTTTTTCTCTCTTGGACACTGTCAAGATCACATACCTGAATTTCTCTCTGTATCTGGTCACTTTCACTCAGAAGTGTGGCTTTATCCTCTTCTAATTTGTATCTCTGTTGTAAATCACTGTCAATCTGAAGCTTTTCTTCCTTCAATGTATTTATTTGACTTTTCAAACGCGCCAACTCCTCAGAATGATCATTTATCTTTTGTCTTTTTCTATCCAGGTTCTTGGTAATGGTATCTCTGAAAAAGAAAATATTTTATTGTATTTCTATTAAACTCTAAACAAGTCTGTTTTTGGTGAGCTTTTTATGTTGGGTTTCTATGTAGTTAATATCTATTACATATAATACTAAATTCTGAAATTAACCTGATCAGGAAAGTTAACATATCATGCTGTCTTCAATCAAGACCTCATCATTTTTGGACACTGCAATTCCTACAGTGATAAGAAGAAATGAAACTGCCATATTATATAATTTATTCTAATCATTATCATTTCAAAAGAGAGCAAGGAAATGAAGAATTAAAATTTAGATGAATTTCTAAATTTTAACTATTAAATGGTATCGTGGCTCAGTTGATACAATATTTTATAACTTGATGCATCTTTGGAATCATCAGTTTAAAAAAAATGATGAGTCTAGACAGATTATCATGAGTATAGGATTTACAGACTTGTCGTAGTGAGAACCAAAATCTTAATACTTACACTTTCATCTGATGATCTTCTTTCTCATCAATAACATCCTGTAATGTTCTGTCTGAACCTGGCAATAAATAATATCATTGTATTAATAGTTTTGTAAAAGAAAAACTGTTTTGTAAACTCACAAAATTTCAAAGAACTCACAAAATTAGATAAACTTTTACGAAATTTGGCCAAAAGTTGGTCATCAGGTGCAAAAAGGGTCAATTTTGAGGATTTTTGCATCCATTCTCTTGACCCTGAAGACCCAGGGATGCTGGTAAAGGTATCCAGCTCTAGCCTGCATGTAGAGTGAACCCTAGTGAACAAATTGACCAAAACAGTTGTTAGTTGGGAGTGAATCTGATCTTGTTTCAGCAGTCTACAGAAGGTCATTTGGACAAAAAATACGGAATTTCATGATTTTTTCCCATTTTTGACTTCAAAAAGACCTGAAACCGGAAGTGGTTGTTTCCTATGCATATTTTAATAATAATAACGATCAGTAGTTATATGCCAGTGGGTTTGCACTTTTTTTGCAAGTTTTATGCCTTTGAACTTCCTGTGTAAGACACAGATGTGAAGCCCACCCCTCCAGAAAACCAAGTTTCAGCCGATTTCAATTTTCCAAGTCCGTATTTGTGCTCAAAATGCAATTTATACATAAGAAACATGAATATGGATAGCCTCAGCTTGACGGAACATGCATAACTTTTAAAATCAGTATCATAAAGCTGACTTATAAAAGTATGGAACTCCATTGGAGCCAAATAACGGTGGTCTGGGTACACCCTTCATATGACGGTCACCACATGGTAAGGCTTAATGTCTCTCATAGAGTAAATAATATAAAATGAATAATCTATAAAAACTTACTTCCACCAGACAATGTTGACTGCTGTGATGTTATTTTCTTGTCTAGTTCTATTACCTCCCCTTGGTAACGATCAATCTGCACTACATCTGGTTGGACCTGTTTAGCCATATCCTCATCACCTTCCTTTGTCTGAAGGTCATCTTCTTTCTTAAAATAGTTTGCATCATTTGACAATAATTTGCTTCCAAATGGTGAAGAATTCGGTGTGTTTTGTCAAATTTGAATGGGATCAAGGCAAGGTCATTTTCAATTTAAATCAAAGATGTGTTCAATCAATTTCAATTATTGAGAATGATTTGTGCCTTTTTTAATCAGTTAAGATAGTCACTGTTTTTTTGTGTGGTTGGTGTTACTTAGTCCTCAGTCTTAACATTTCTATGTTGTGTTTGGTGTAATTTTGTTTGTCTTTTGGTCTTTTTCCTTTTTTTGCTATGGTGTTGTCATGAGTTTGAATGTCCTTTTGATAATATCTTTCACTTCTCTTATAATAACTTACATGAACTATTGAAAATAAATTCAATTCCCAAAAGCTGTTATCTTTAGATTAAATCCCCATTCAAAATAATCTGGAAAAGCCAGATATGCATGCACAAGTCTAGAATCTAGTACAAAAATGGATTATTTATTCTGGACATGCTCTTCCAAGAATATTTTACAATTTGACACACAGAATAATTACCTCTTCAATGGTGGTCCTCAATGTACCAATATCTTCATTAAGTTTCTTCAATTTGTTTTTCAGTTCTGGAATCTCTTTACTGGTCAACGTTGAGATCTGAAGAAAGAAATAATAAAATTAATGTGTAATTCTACGTTACACCTTGAATATGCTTTTACTACTGTGTTTTGATAATCAAAATAAAACAGACACATTTAATTAATCAGTCACTTAGTTCTAATTAACATATACTAGGAAGAAAGAAAAATTTAGAAATAATTATAGACTTTGTTTCAATAAATGTGAGGTAAAAAATGTGCTTCTAGAAAATATCACAACTCTCTTATTAACACAAGTCAAGAAGCACACTGTGGATGATGTAAGTAGTAAGCACATGCTATTTGAAATCATACCAAAATACACATTTTGAACTCTTTAACTTATCTTGGTTGGTCAGAAGAATTCGCATTTACAAACATATTTTGCCATATTGGTATGTATATCTTTTAATAATGACAATAAATTAAAACTGCCCTTGAATTTGTTTTTAAAGATCACATTTAGCAGTAGAACATATGGTCTACCAATAATTTCTAAATGACTTACATTTTCCTTTAAAGGTTTAAGTTGCATCATGGAGTCATATTTCTTTCTGAACTCATCTAGATCTTTTTCTGCTTTCTGTAGTTTGGCAGGAACCATCCTTAGTTTGTTTTTCAACTGGAATGAAAATATGATTTACTGTTATCTTCATCCTAAGTATCAACTCTATCGGCAGAAGAGTTTCATGATGTGACATTTTAGTTTTTTTCTAATTCAATTAATTTATAATTTTGACTATATAAAATTTATGAGTTCGTATGTAGAATTCCACATGTAGTTTCTATATTCTGTATTCAATTTAGTCTACTCTAACCTAATCAGTAATCAAGTAATAATTTTAATTATATAAAAGATATGCTTTCTTTGTAAACCTCAATATGTAGTTTTAATATTCTGTATTTCAATACACTCTTTAATATAAACATTATGTTCACAATAACATATGGTTTTGTTAATTGAAAATGAAACCAAAATGTCTGTTAAAGCAGTCACTTACTATGCATAATAAAATAAATCAAAATAAAAAAATCCAGATAAACTAAAGAATAGCGAGCAGAATCTACACAATAATACAAACTTCAATAACAAGTTCTTTGACTTCTTGATCTGTGTCAAACTCTCTGTGACATAAAGGACAACAGGGATCATCCTTCTCTAAATCTGTGGCATACTTCTTAAAGAAATGTTCAGCTCCCAGCAAAGATCCTCTTGTACTGTAAAACAAAAAGTTTAAACTTATATTTCATAACTAATATTTCATAACATAGCTTTCAGTCAAACTAATTTCGATAACATATAGATTAGACCATAGACTTCTACTTGAACTCAATCTAGCTCTGTTCATTCTTAAACTAAATATCAAACTGCAACTGTCTTTATACCTATAAACCAGATAAAATAAAGTTATTTTAAGGGCTGAGCAAAATAAAACATTCTCCCATTTTGCACAGATTTTATTTGAATAACATTTCTTAAAAAAAAGCTATTTTATGACCAGTTTATTATACTTTGGCCGTATTTACATAATAATCTATTTTACCACTGAACATTAAGCAAACAATTAATATGTTGATATAGATATAAGAAGATGTGGTATCAATGCCAATGAGAAAACTCTCCATCCAAGTCACAATTTGTAAAATTAAACCATTATCCATCATATAATTTGACTATTTGAACTTACTCTTGGGTCTGTGACATTTTATCTTTAAATGTTAGAAGTCCATCATCAAAGTTCTGGCTTCCACAAACACTGAAGATCTTCTCTTCCAAGTCTTTAAATAAATAGAAGAATTGTCAAAAGAAGTAGTATAATTAATACTTCGTATAAATAAAGTCCCATAAATGTACCTTAACCTCAAAGTAGACATGGGAAAAATATTTCAATTAAAATTTTAGATATTGCAAACATGACAAGCAGCAAGATATTATTCACTTAATTATAATACCCCTGCTTTAAGTATTCAGCAGGAAGAAAGTTGATGAGAAATAGATGTAAAAACACATCACTCATGGTAAAGCATCAGCACATGAAGCTTACTACCAAATTTTAGGAAGCTCTGATTTGTAATTCCTCAGATAAATGTAATGACTTTCTCACATGGCTATTATGTTCAAGAATGTACAAGTATTCAGTAAATAGGAAATTAATGAGGGATGAATGTGAAAAGCAGCACAGTAAAGCATGCTCTTATTACAATCAAACTTTAGGAACACCAATTTGTAATAGAATAAAGAATGACAGATGGAAGAGGATATATCAGTATATTACCAGTATTTTAAGTGTAATAAACAAATAGAATAACTTACTTTTCAAGTCCTCTTCCTTCTTTCTCAGTGTTTCACTGAAAGGGAAATCCAGTTGCAGTTAAATTTAAAAACTTTTTTTTAAATGCATTATAAAACTATTCTGATTTTCAGTCAACGAAACTGATTTTGTTTTATTTGCAGCCAGTAGGCCACCTAAAACTTAAAAAGTGTTCTAAAATGAATCTAAAATTATCCTTACAACTAAAATATTCCTGATCAAATACATTCTTTTTGTTAGATAAAACTCTTATAAGAACAAAGTTTTAGAATGATGTCCATGTTACTTGATTTGGTAAACTATGTAAATACAAACTATGTGTAATCTTTTGTGCTATTTATCACATATTTTTTGCAAAATGATGAAAAAGGGGATACAGTAACATATGAATTTTATCAGATTCAACATATAGAAGAAACTATCTGACATCTAAGTCTTGTAAGTAAAACATTACCTGATCATCTTTTTCTCTGCCTCTTTGGTAGACAGCTGATTTTTACTTTGATGTACTTCCTGTCTCAAAGTCTTCACATTCTCTGTTTGTTTCCTGTACAAAAATTGGTCATGAAATAAAAATTCACCATGTTATATACAAAATCTTAATTTTATATTATCATGAATGAAATCTATACAAAATCTGTAATTGATGTTTATGATGGATGAAGATATAAATGATGTATAATCACTCATGTTTTGGCAGTTCTCTATAGAAATAGAACTGGAACTATAAAATTATTAAAGTGATAAACATTTAAAATAAAAGGCTTGCAGTGTTTAAGAAAAAAATGAATATTACAATAATGCAATATGTGCCCCCTTCAGGAATTTGAAATAAGAAAAAAAAATGGGGAATGTGTCCATGGGACACACATGATGCTCCCACTGCATATTAGATTATGGAGACATAATTCAACCACGATATAAGTGACAATACACCAATTTGTTCTTGATCAGAGTTTTCCTGGTAATAAACATTGTGTATAAGTTTCATAACATTTGCCTGAGGCATAAGTTAAAAAGTTATACAAATACAAAAACAAAAGTTCTAAAACTCTAGAACAGTAAAAGTGAGGCTACCAAAATTCAAAATTGATCTATGTTTTGTGGTAACAAGTATTGTATATTAGTTTACTAAATTTTATTTTAGTCAAACTAAAGTTAAGGAACTGAAATGAAAATTCAGCAATTTTTCCATTTGTAAAGGGGCATAACTCTAGAAAAGTAAAAGTGACACTATCCAAATTCTGAGTTGATCTGTGTTTTGTAGTAATAAGCATTGTGTATAAGTTTCATAACATTTGGTTGAGACACACTAAGGGTAGAGAACGGAAAGCAATAATGGGTCATACATAGGTACAGAGGGACAAGGGTAAAACTTAATGCCCCCTCCACTACAGCTGTGGCATAAATAAAAAATCTTTGTAACTTAGTACTATCACGCCCCGACATTGCTATTAGGCAAACAAAATCTCACTAAATTTCTAAGTAATATGCCCATATTATCTACAAAATTTCATGAAATTCTGTTGTGTTGTAATGACAAAACAAGATTGACAGATTAGATGGACTGACCGACTAGTCGAAAACTTTATAAACTACAGAACTATGTTTCGTAAAGTAAAATTGACCTTTGAAGACATATTTCACTATAACTGATAAACCCAATACAACAACCTTGTACTTTAAAATCTACTTTTGACTATAACTTACCTACTTCAATAATCTTGTCCTTAAGAGAAATACTTACCCAATATAATCATCTATCTGTGTCCTGATGTTAGTTGTAGGCATGTGTCCAAGTAAATAACTAATAGTATCTTCTTGTTTGGCTTTCCTACAAAGAAACATTTTCATATGTCAAGTTAGACAAGGGCTTATATTATTAGGTTCCTTTATATATCAAACTTTATACAGTAAACATCCACATTCACAATGTATATTACTTTTAATGAATCTAAATGGAGCACATTTCTATCAAAAAAATTATCTTCTCTTATTGTCTGAAATACCTCTTAAAACTAATTGAAATGGACACCCTTCCATATTTTGCTTAAGTTTTGTTATAGTATTAAAAATAACATTCACTTCTATCCATGACCTATTTTATTTATTATCAACTTCTTTTAAGTTAGCATTACAAATTTACAATACATGCTGATGTTCTTCACCCCTAGAGACAAATCTTGAGACATAAACACCAGATTAAAGTATCTGAAAGTTTAGTTTGTATCAATTTAAGGACCTTTTTTGTCATATATTTCCACCGATATTTCTTCATCCTTAGTTTCCAAATTTTGTTAAGAGATCCTAGAGAGTGTAAATCCAGAAAAGCTCTTCATAAACACCAAATCTCTACAATGGATGTTACAATGTATAATTATTTAAAATGTGGAACCAAATATAGAAATAAGAAATCTAAAATTACAATCTCCTAATATTTTCTTCTTTTGATCCCTTGTCTTTCTTCAGAACATCAATTTGAGCCTGGGCACTAGACTGTAAATGCAATCTATTCATCTCAGAACTGAAAATAAAAATTCAGTAAAATGTTTTACATTTTTATCTATTCTTAACAAAATTGCAATAATAAATGCATGCAATACATGAAAGTTCTATATTTACTGTACATGAAATTTTGATGTTAACTTTAATAACAAGTGTGTGCTGTATCATTCCAATATTTTTTATATTAAAACCCTGATTGACAGTCTTTTTAAAATAAAATAAACTACAATATTAGATATCATTCCTACATTTGTATCACACTTAATTTTTTTATCAAATTTTTGTCTTTTTTGTCCCAATGTAAATTTTTTTATAGCTGAAATGTTGTTAACCATTCATCTATTTTTCAACTCTTTTCTTTTACTTGCTCCTATAATTCACTTACCTTTTCTTATGTAAATTCACAATTACTTACCTAAGTTGACTGATTTTGGCATCCAGTTCTAGTTTATCTTTAGCTAGCTGATCAATCTCTTCTTTAAGTTTGGGAATGTCTACTGTTCCTTCTGTGGACTTCAAGTCATGTTCCTACAATCAATACATAATCTTATAATGAAAGTTTGGGAATGTCTACTGTTCCTTCTGTGGACTTTAAGTCATGTTCTTTCAATCAATATGTAATCTCATAATGAAAGTTCGGGAATGTCTACTGTTCCTTCTGTGGACTTCAAGTCATGTACCTACAATCAATACAAAATCTTATAATGAAAGTTTGGGAATGTCTACTGTTCCTTCTGTGGACTTTAAGTCATGTTCCTACAATCAATACAAAATCTTATAATGAAAGTTTGGGAATGTCTACTGTTCCTTCTGTGGACTTTAAATCATGTTCCTACAATCAATATGTAATCTTATAATGAAAGTTAGGGAATGTCTACTGTTCCTTCTGTAGACTTCAAATCATGATCCTACAATTAGACATAATCTTTTAATGAAAGTTTGGGAATGTCTACTGTTCCTTCTGTGGACTTCAAGTCATGTTCCTACAATCAATACATAATCTTTAATGAAAGTTTGGGAATGTCTACTGTACCTTCTGTAGACTTCAAATCATGTTTCTACAATAAGACATAATCTTATAATGAAAGTTTGGGAATGTCTACTGTACCTTCTGTAGACTTCAAATCATGTTCCTACAATCAATACATAATCTTATAATGAAAGTTTGGGAATGTCTACTGTTCCTTCTGTGGACTTTAAGTCATGTTCTTACAATCAATATGTAATCTTATAATGAAAGTTAGGGAATGTCTACTGTTTCTTCTGTGGATTTCAAGTCATGTTCCTACAATCAATACATAATCTTATTATGAAAGTTTGGGAATGTCTTCTGTTCCTTCTGTGGACTTCAAGTCATGTTCCTACAATCAATACGTAATCTAATAATGAAAGTTTGGGAATGTCTACTGTTCCTTCTGTGGACTTTAAGTCATGTTCCTACAATCAATACATAATCGTATAATGAAAGTTTGGGAATGTCTACTGTTCCTTCTGTAGACTTCAAGTCATGTTCCTACAATCAATACATAATCTTATGTATAGTACATAATCTTATACTGAAATAAATTATCATAAGTACCCTCTTTAAGTTTATTTGCCATTCTATAATCTGAACAAATGATTCATGCGATTTAGACAAAAGAATGCAACGTACATGATTTCATGCAATTTTCTTAAATATAATAAAATACTAAATATCTAATCAATAGATTGAAGTATAACTGAACAAGATTTTGTACATACTACATGACTGCCCCACACACACTATCATTTTCTATGTTCAGTGGACCGTGTAATTTGGTTAAAAACTCTAATTTGACATTTAAATCAGAAAGATAATATCAAAGGGAACATGTGTACTAAGTTTCAAGTTGACTGTACTTCAACTTCATCAAAATCTACCTTGACCAAAACATAAACCTGAAGCTGGACAAACGATCACAAACGGATGAACAGACAGATTAACATTTTTAAGAAAGGATGCACAAACATAAAAGCATAATACCCCTTAAGGATGTTTGCCTGTCTTGTTTTGGAATTTTTGTCAGATTTTCGAAAACCTTTGGTTTTATCAATTTGAATGCCTTAAAAAAATTTTGCCCATGAACCCCCATTTTTCTTTTCATAAATCTTTTACATGTATGATTATAAGCCATTTGTAAAAGTTTTATAGAATTTTATTTATTTATCTATAGTTTTTGAGAACTTTAACTGGTCAATGATAAAGCTAAGAAAAATCAAGAGAGAATATTTTCCCGCCAAAATTCCAATGGCTTATATCTTGAAAACAAGCACATTGACCCCTATATTTTTGGGGCTTTTTTGAATCCTCAATGAATCCCCTATCAATATATACTAGTTTTATGGAAAGTTTTTTATTTTGAAACTGAGCAGCAAACATCCTTAATGGGGCATAAAAAAGGTTCTAAAACTTTTTGTACATAAATACAACAAACAGAGACATTATTTTACTCCCACTTTGTGTGGATTAAAAAATATGAATAATACATTTTTCACCTTCCACAATGATAGTTGATATAAAATTCATAAGTCAAAACCTTCTTCCAAAAAAAAAATTTCATAACACAACATAGAAAACTAAACTATGCATCATACTCTCCAACAAAAATTGAGGGATGGGATAGTATGTGTCCCGGTAGAGCTAGCAGATCCTGCACTACATCTTGCAACTGTCTAGTTTCTTATGTAAGGACAAAACAAAAGGTATAATATAAAGAACTTACACTAAAGATCCTTTTACATTGATATGTAACATTAGAGTACTAAAATCAAGGCCACACCTCTGTACAAACATACTAACATAAATCCTATATATAATGACTTTGGACAAATAATTATCTTACAACTCTCTCGAGTTCCCTTGTGAGTTGTTCTTTAGATAGATAATAAACTTACTGCTCTCTTGAGTTCCCTTGTGAGTTGTTCATTAAATAGATAATGGACTTACAACTCTCTCGAGTTCCCTTGTGAGTTGTTCTTTAGATATATAATGAGCTTACTGCTCTTTTGAGTTCCCTTGTGAGTTGTTCTTTAGATAGACAATGAGCTTACTGCTCTTTTGAGTTCCCTTGTGAGTTGTTCTTTAGATAATAAACTGACTGCTCTTTTGAGTTCCCTTGTGAGTTGTTCTTTAGATAGATAATGAACTTACTCTCTCTTGAGTTCCCTTGTGAGTTTTTCTTTGGATATATAATGAACTTACAGCTCTCTTGAGTTCCCTTGTGAGTTGTTCTTTACATAGATAATGAACTTACTGCTCTCTTGAGTTCCCTCGTGAGTTATTATTTAGATAATGAACTTACAGCTCTCTTGCATTCCCTTGTGAGTTATTCTTTAGATAATGAACTTACAGCTCTATTGAGTTCCCTTGTGAGTTGTTCATTAGATAAAGAATAAACTTACTGCTCTCTTGAGTTCCCTTGTGAGTTGCTCTTTAGATAGATAATGAACTTACAGCTCTCTTGAGTTCCCTTGTGAGGTATTCTTTTGATAATGAACTTACAGCTCTCTTGAGTTCCCTTGTGAGTTATTCTTTAGATAATGAACTTAAAGCTCTATTGAGTTCCCTTGTGAGTTGTTCATTAGATAGAGGATAAACTTACTGCTCTCTTGAGTTGCCTTGTGAGTTGCTCTTCGGATAGTCAATGAACTTACTGCTCCCTTGATTTCCCTTGTGAGTTGTTCTTTAGATAGACAACGAACTTACAGCTCTCTTGGGTTCCCTTGTGAGTTGTTCTTTGGATAGATAATAAACTTACAGCTCTCCTGAGTTCCCTTGTGAGTTGTTCTTTAGATAGACAATGAGCTTACTGCTCTCTTGAGTTCCCTTATGAGTTGTTCTTTAGATAGACAATGAGCTTACTGCTCTCTTGAGTTCCCTTATGAGTTGTTCTTTAGATAGACAATGAGCTTACTGCTCTCTTGAGTTCCCTTATGAGTTGTTCTTTAGATAGACAATGAGCTTACTGCTCTCTTGAGTTCCCTTATGAGTTGTTCTTTAGATAATGAACTAACTGCTCTTTTGAGTTCCCTTGTGAGTTGTTCTTTAGATAGACAATGAACTTACTCTCTCTTGAGTTCTCTTGTGAGTTTTTCTTTAGATATATAATGAACTTACAGCTCTCTTGAGTTCCATTGTGAGTTGTTCTTTAGATAGATAATAAACTTACAACTCTCTTGAGTTCCCTCGTGGGTTGTTCTTTAGATAGATAATGAACTTACTGCTCTCTTGAGTTCCCTTGTGAGTTATTCATTAGATATATAATGAGCTTACTGCTCTTTTGAGTTCCCTTGTGAGTTGTTCATTAGATAGACAATGAGCTTACTGCTCTCTTGAGTTCCCTTGTGAGTTGTTCTTTAGATAGATAATAAACTTACAACTCTCTTGAGTTCCCTCGTGGGTTGTTCTTTAAATAGATAATGAACTTACTGCTCTCTTGAGTTCCCTTGTGAGTTGTTCTTTAGATAGACAATGAACTTACTGCTCTTTTGAGTTCCCTTGTGAGTTGTTCTTTAGATAATGAACTAACTGCTCTCTTGAGTTCCCTTGTGAGTTATTCATTAGATATATAATGAGCTTACTGCTCTTTTGAGTTCCCTTGTGAGTTGTTCATTAGATAGACAATGAGCTTACTGCTCTTTTGAGTTCCCTTGTGAGTTGTTCTTTAGATAATGAACTAACTGCTCTTTTGAGTTCCCTTGTGAGTTGTTCTTTAGATAGATAATAAACTTACAACTCTCTTGAGTTCCCTTGTGAGTTGTTCTTTAGATAGACAATGAACTTACTGCTCTCTTGAGTTCCCTTGTGAGTTGTTCTAGTTTTCCAGCTGAGGCATCTACTTGGCTCAACTTTTGGTTAATCTGTTTCACTTTGGTATTATTGTCTTGCTGAAAATTAAAAGAGATGCTTAGTAATTTTCTCTTTTTTATAATATCAAATCAAATCGGAGTTCAGTATTTTTGTGTTTTTACTTTCTACATGATAGTGAAAATCCACAGGATACGTAATAAATTTTTAATTGAAAGTTTTTATATGTCAAATACAAAACATGTAGGCGCTGTTAAATCTAACAAGCGAACAAAAACTATGACTTGTGGTTCTAAATTATATGATGTATGTGTCTGCTGAAACAATAACGTTACACATTGCATATATACTCACTATCAAGATTGATTGACCAGATAAGAAATCATTTTGTTCTGCAAAAATTCAGAGTTCCAGAAAATTAGAAGTTGGGGTCTGACAGTTCAGAAAGTTTGTACATGTTATAACTAACTGTCAAACTACTAACTAGATAATGAGTCCTCCTGTACATTGTGTTGGAGAATTGTGTGACAGAAATGTTTGTTTGAAATCCAGACAAACAGAAAAGGATCCTATACTTTAATACTTTAGCATTGTTTGTCTAGTTGTAATAAATAAATTTCTTCAAGACTTCTTTACAAGACTTTTTTCAACTCTTTTAACTGATTAACAATAGAAGATTTGAATATGAAATCAGGACATCATATTTTTTTTAGATTTTCTTGAGCATGTTCAGTGACCATTTAATTCTTTTTTTAAGAAAAACATTAAATATAAATTTTATTGACATCTACTTTAACAAACTGCTATAAATAAACATAAACCCAAGATTTTTCTATGATTAGATTAAATTATTTCATAAATCTTAAAAAGTTCAGTTCATACCAGGTCAATCAAAACGTGGTATTTAAATTTACATAATCATCATTATCATGTGATTGTTACTAGAAATAGCAAAGGGTATTTCCAATCAATGGCTTCTTGACAGGACAGGTAGAGAATGGTGCTAGCTGAAGTTGAAAAAATATAAGATAATTCAATTTAAAAGGTAAATGATGTGTGACTATATATCATTGAATAAATTTCAAACAATAAAATCTATTAAAAAAAAAATAAATTACCCATCTATTTTTTTACTTTCACTTCTTGGTATATATAATAGGCATCTAGGACAAATCCATAATCTTATATTATCCCATACAAATAAAGACTTTATTTTGACATATCATATGTATAAAAATTTCACATTATGATCAACACATCTATCTTGGATGAGTTATTACTAAGTTTCGATTTAAAGACCTCATTTGTGTTAAAAAAAAATTACTTTTAACCACTTTCTGCTCTTTGGTCAAGTTCTTGACTCTTTGACAAATTCCCTTTTTCTAATCTCAATTCTATTTAACCACAAGATTGAAATGTTAATGGACTCACATCGTAGAAGACATAAAGCCCTGATGGAATTAGCATTTCTAACAAAGGAGTAGGTCCAGTAAGACCCCTTTTTGGCCCCAAAATATAGCAGTTTTACAAAATTGTTAAAATGTAAACTTTTAGTTATTTATTGGACAGTAGAATGCTTGTGCTACATAAATATGGGCCATTTTTGACATTACAATGCACATATATCGGGTACTAGCACCATTAATTCATGCTAAACTACTGAAATCTTCACAATTCTAGCATTTTAGTTAAATTTTAGACGGTTTTACGTGTAAAACGAAAGTGGCCGCATTCGTGTTCATCCTTAATATTGAAATGTAAATTGTTTTTTATGATAATACATAACATATATAAAGATTGAGGATGAACACGGATGCGGCCACTTTCATTTTTGACAAAAAAACATCTGAAAATTGACATTTTTTGGCATATTTGGTCGATTTTTCATATTTGAGCTTGAATCGGATCATTTTTAATGACTAAATCAGTTTAAACCTTTCACATAAACTAATTGATTCAGATGAAATAGACACTTAAGTGTTTAAAAAGTGGTCAAAATCTTTCGTCAGATGAACCTGAAATTTGAGGCCAAAATCAGTCCTTACCGGACCTACTCCTTTCATTAGTATGCCATAAAAGACTCCTTTTTTCATCTGACAAAAGTACACCCTGTAAGATGTATACACAATTTATTAATTATGAAATCTATTAAACCTTGTATAAGAGCATGTCCAATGAAAAACTAGTAAGAGCATTTTCTACATTTATCAAAGGGTCAAAAATTCTAGCTACTGTAACTCCTTTACTGTAATCATACTCCAATAAGTAGTTGGTAAGTATTTTACTTGCTTGAAGGTTACAAGAGCGCAATTATTCGTAATGCATTTTCCATAGGGTACCACTAGTGTTTCGTGTTTTTTTTCTCGAAGACTACACAAACTAGGGAAAAACGGGTAGCAGTTCCTGTTACTAGAAATGCCAGTGTTGCATTACAACCAAAACCAGATGCTCTGCAGGGCGCAGCTTTATATGACCGCAGAGGTTGAACCCTGAACGGTTGGGGCAAGTATGGACACAACATTCAAGCTGGATTCAGCTCTAAATTTGGATTGTGATTAATTAGTTGACACAGCATAGGTTTCTAACACAGAATGAATGTGGTCTAATGAACTTAAAAATATTTTTTTGCCTTTGAGCAATTCACTATGCTGTTGAATATTAATCCTCTCAAAAAATTATTTATGAAATCTGAAATGAGAAAAATTTACCCCCCCCCCCCCCCCCCCCCATTTTTTTTCACATCCCCCTTTTCCTTATTCCAAAACTGATCTCAATTCAAATTTCTAATGGAGTTTGCAACAATAACTACTCATTTAAATACATCATAAAATATTAAAATGAAAAAAAAGTGCTTGTAATCACTGAATGGTAAAGATTGTTTTAATTTATTAGTTGGTAGTAAAAGTGAATATACATTGTATATTGTATAAAACAATGATTTAAGTTGATTCAACTACTATTCTGGACAAAGAAAGATAACTCCAATTTTCAAAGACTATTTCATAAAAACTGTGCAATTGAAAATTTCTTGCTATTGCGCAATATTGTGCAATTAGATATTTCTTGCTATTTCGCAATACTGGCAATTAAAGATTTCTTGCTATTGCACAATACTGTGCAATTGAAAATTTCTTCCTATTGCACAATACATAATATAATAATTTTGGACCCCGATTTGGACCAACTTGAAAACTGGGCCCATAATCCAAAATCTAAGTACATGTTTACATTCAGCATATCAAAGAACCCCAAGCATTCAATTTTTGTTAAAATCAAACTAAGTTTAATTTTGGACCCTTTGGACCTTCATGTAGACCAATTTGAAAACAGGACTAAAAATTAAGATTCTGAATACAGGGTTAGATTTGGCATATCAAAGAACCCCAATAATTCATTTTTTGATGAAATCAAACAAAGTTTAATTTTGGACCCTTTTGGCCCCTAATTCGTTGGGACCAAAACTCCCAAAAATCAATCCAAACCTTTCTTTTGTGGTCATAAACCTTGTGTTAAAATTTCATAGATTTCTATTAATTTATACTAAAGTTATTGTGCAAAAACCAAGAAAAATGCTTATTTGGGACCTGTTTTTGGCCCTTATTCCTAAACTGTTGGGACTAAAACTCCCAAAATCAATCCCAACCTTCCTTTTGTAGTCATAGACCTTATGTTAAAATTTCATATATTTCTGTTCACTTATACTAAAGTTATTGTGTGAAAACCAAGAAAAATGCTTATTTGGGCCCTTTTTGGCCCCTTATTCCTAAACTGTTGGGACCAAAACACCAAAAATCAATCCCAACCTTCCTTTTATAGTCATAAACCTTGTGTTTAAATTTCATAGATTTCTATTCACTTTTACTAAAGTTAGAGTGCAAAAACCAAATGTCTTTAGATGACGACGACGATGACGCCAACGTGATACCAATATACGACCAAAATTTTTTTAATTTTTGCGGTCGTATAAAATATGGGGTCATGCAGCTCAAATTGACTTAAAATGAAGTTGAAAAAGATTGTCTACTTTTTTCGCTTAATGAACAAGAGGCTCTCAAGAGCCTGAATCGCTCACCTTAATTCTTTTGGTTAAATCTCTCATCAATGATTATTTTGGCTTTTCAATTTATTTAAATGTTTTTTGGATCGTCCTATTTTCTTCAAAAGCCAAAAAAAATAATCATTTTCTCCTATGTTCTATTTTAGCCATAGGAGCTATGTTTCTTGACATACAAGGAAATAAAATATAAAATTTATACTAGATACTCTGAAACTCATTTAGCCTAAGTTTGGCTGAAATTGATACAGCAGTTTCAAAGGAGAAGATTTTTTAAAGTAAGTCAACATGATGAACAAATTGTGAAATAAGTCTTTAAAGGGCAATAACTCCTTAAGGGGTCAATTGACAATTTTGGTCAAATTGACTTAATTGAAGATCTTACTTTGCTGAACATTATTGCTGTTTACAGTTTATTTCTATCTATAATTATATTCAAGATAATAAACAAACAGCAAAATTTCCTTAAAATTATCAATTCAGGGGCAGCAACCCAACAACAGGTTGTCTGATTCATCTGAAAATTTCAGGGCAGATAGATTTTGACCTGATAAACAATATTACCCAACGTCAGATTTGCTCTAAATGCTTTGGTTTTTGAGTTATAAGCCAAAAACTGCATTTGACCCCTATGTTCTATTTTTAGCAATGGCGACCATGTTTGTTGATAGATCATAACTTCGGATACAATTTACAAACTAGATACCCTAAGGAACATTCAGTTAAAGTTTGGAAGTATTTGGCCCAGTAGTTTCAGAGGAGAAGATTTTTGTAAAAGATTACTAAGATTTACGAAAAATGGTTAAAAATTGACTATAAAGGGCAAAAACTCCTAAAGGGGTCAACTGACCATTTCCGTCATTTGACTTATTTGTAAATCTTACTTTGCTGAACATTATTCCTGTTTACAGTTTATCTCTATCTATAATAATATTCAAGATAATAACCAAAAACAGCAAAATTTCCTTAAAATTACCAATTCAGGGGCAGCAACCCAACAACAGGTTGTCTGATTCATCTGAAAATTTCAGGGCAGATAGATCTTGACCTGATAAACAATATTACCCCATGTCAGATTTGCTCTAAATGCTTTGGTTTTTGAGTTATAAGCCAAAAACTGCATTTGACCCCTATGTTCTATTTTTAGCAATGGCGACCATGTTTGTTGATAAATCAAAACTTCGGATACAATTTATAAATTAGATACCCTAAGGAACATTCAGTTAAAGTTTGAAAGTATTTGGCACAGTAGTTTCAGAGGAGAGGATTCTTGAAATAGTTTACGATGACAGACGACGACAGACAGACGACAGACAACGGACGACGACGGACGCCAAGTGATGGCATAAGCTCACTTGTCCCTTCGGGACAGGTGAGCTAAAAAGGCATATTTTTAATGGCTCCTACATGCAGAAATGGAAGATATTTTCTATACTTCGTAAAATGTGAATATGATTTTTGGCAATTTTTAAACCTAATTGGATAAGCTTTCGATTAAATGTAATTCCAATCCTGTATCAACCATATAGGATTATATTCCAAGTACCATCTTGGGGTAAAAAACTTGCCGGTAAAATGTAACAAATAATTGCGCTCTTGTAACCTGAAAGGATATTTTGAAAATTTTACTTTGCCATCACTACAAACTCCTCAGAGTCTGAATTGACCAGTTTTTGTGCTCGACCAGTAAAATCGAGCACACATTTTACTCGACTAGTCTCGACATTGTCTCGACTGTACTTAACTGTACTTAAGTGTACTCGACTAGGTCTCGACTTTACTTAATTAGTCTGATTCAGTACTTGATGATCTTTGTGTAGTCTGAAATGGTCTTGACCAAGGCTCGACCTGTCTCGACCTGTCTTGACTAGTCTCGACTCAGTCTCAACCAGTCTCGACCTGTCTTGACTAGTCTTGACCTTGAAATTTAGTTTTGACTGGTGTAAATCAGCCCGTCTAACTAAATTAAATATTGATCTTACAAAATTCAAGCTTATTAGGTAGTTTGATTTATTGCTGTGAAATGAAAGAATTTAATTTTACAATATGTAAAAATAAAAATTATTATATAAAAATTCAGATAGGCATCTTTAATTTTTTTTATAACTTTTTCAAATCAACTTGGATTTTCATCAAACTATGCAGCTATCTTACATATATATCAAGCTTACTGAATCCCATTTCATTTAGTTTTTTGTTGTATTGCTGTAAAATTTAACAAAGTTTAAGAATTAAAGTAATCTTGGTAAAAAAAGCTAGGATTTGCAATTCGGACAAAATAGAGATAGTTACACTTTAATTTTTTTAATAACTTTTTCAAATCAACTTGGATTTGCATCAAACTATGCAGCTATCTTACATATATATCAAGCTTACTAGATTCCTATTTCATTTAGTTTTTTGTTATATTGCTGTAAAATTTTAAAATAAAGTAATCTTGGTAAAAAAAAAGCTGGGATTTGCAATTCGGACAAAATAGAGATAGTACACTTTAATTTGTTTAATAACTTTTTCAAATCAACTTGGATTTTCATCAAACTATGCAGCTATCTTACATATATATCAAGCTTACTGAATCTCACTTCATTTAGTTTTTGTTGTATTGCTGTAAAATTTAAGAATTTAAGTAATCTTGGTCAAAAAAGCTAGAATTTGCAGTTCCAACAAAATAGAGATAGTACACTTTAATTTTTTTTATAACTTTTTTAATTCAACATGGATTTGCATCAAACTATGCAGCTATCTTACATATATATCAAGCTTACTAGATTCCCATTTCATTTAGTTTTTTGTTATATTGCTGTAAAATTTTAAAATAAAGTAATCTTGGTAAAAAAAAAGCCGGGATTTGCAATTCGGACAAAATAGAGATAGTACACTTTAATTTTTTTTTATAACTTTTTCAAATCAACTTGGATTTTATTAAAACTATATAGCTACCTTGGTGATCTTACTAAATCCCAGGTTGTTATGAAGTTTTAAAATATTTTTTTGTCAAATTTAATGACATGGCACTATACATGATTTAATTACATCAGTACACGTGAGTTTTACAGGCGTCTGGTGTGACGCGGTGTGACACCAGGTAATTAATTGCCCTAATCCGTCTGATCTATGCCGGCACCCAACAGTCAAGGTATGTGAGATTTCTAATGTAATTAAACAATTGTATTTCCTGTCTATTGATTATTAGGTTATATCTGATTGCTTGAAACAAATGAAAGATTAAAATAAAAAGCAAAACGTTGTTGTTAATTCTTTCAATTACACTACATTTTAATCAAGTTTTTAAACAACTATATTTGATTTTGACTTCCGTTTTTTCATCAGTAAATAAATATTTAATTTACTAAAAGAGATATAATTGTGCAACAATAAACGGAGACTAACGCTGAATAAATGAGTGCAGTTTAAAGAAAAATTACACGTCTCAAAGTTTTTTATACTACAAGTAAAAAAGAAAATATTATTCACTATCTGTTATGCTAATAATTCTACGCCATTTCCATTTTACGATTACAAAATAAAAGTTTTAAAATCCAAAACGTTGTTGTTAATGCTTTCAATTGCATTAAAGTTTTATAAAAAAAATCTATACTTGATTATGACCTCGTTTTTTATTTATCGGTAATTGATATAACTTACGAAAAGAACCGGATATTGCTCACTGAGTAGGTCATAAAAGGTTCTAATTGTGGTAAAATCATCTTTGTTGAAACTTTGTTGAAAAAACAAAAATTATGACCTGATCGGACTATAATGAAAATACTAAATAAGTGTTTTATTCGTATTTTTATACGTTTTTACGTTTTATTTCATATGACAATGACATGGGCATATACATACAAGAATAATTATCTTATTTTAAATAAAAATGTCACACTTTTATCTGACAATGAATGGACATTTAAATAACGTATTTTAAAGCACACAGGTGCAATCAAGATCGATTAAATGTACAAAGGTAATAAATCTGGCTAATCCGATTATGTTGTCACGCGTCATTAATTTTCAGTTCATCCGATGGGCAATAAACCAATTAACAGCCACGCGGTGTTGGGAGAGAATCTTTGGAGGAAATTGGGAGTAGAATCCGTGATTCGCGGTGTCACACCGCTACACTCGGAAATCGGTGATAAAAGTTCGCGATTACAAACTCTCTGGGCGTACTGTAATTATGAAAACTGTGCAATGTAGCTTTGACTTTAAACATTCATATATTGTACATTTATGTTTATCTAATGAATGAATTATTAAGGCAAATAATTTATTTGTTATCAAGGTTTCAAAAGCAATGCATATATCAATGTATATTTTTATGGTGAGTCTGCAGTGGTACAAGTTTGCAATGATTGCAGTTGTTCTAGTTGGTAGTTAACGTTGGTTTTAGTTGACTGTTAGTAGTACAAGTTGACTTAGTACAAACATGTAAAAGTATGAATGGACTGGTTTCCATGGAAAGAAAACTAAGTTTGTGTTCTATAGTACAAAAGTTATGAGACACATGGGTGGGGATCTCAACGGTTTTCAAGTTCTTTAACAGGAAGGGGTAGGGTGACCCCAGGGAGTTCCCCTATATTTCATTTGAAAAAATTGTTATATTGTCCCATACATTAATATATATGGTTTAGGGTTGGTGATCTCATCGGTTTCCAAGTTCTCAAACAGGAGGGGGTGGGGTGACCCAAGGGACTCCCCCTATATTTTATTTGATTTGTTATATTGTCCCATAAATGAATATATATGGTTTAGGGGTGGGAATCTTGACCGTTTTAAAATTCTCAAACAGGAGGGGTGGAGTGACCCCCAGCGACCCCCCTATATTTCATTTTATTTTTTATATTGTCAAACATGAATATATATGGTTTTATATATAAGGGGTCGGAATCGACCTTTTCCAAGTTCTCAAACAGGAGGGGTGGGGTGTCTCCAGGGACCCCTACATTTTATTTGATTTATTATATTGTCCCATACTTGAATATATATGATTTAGGGGTTGGGATCTCAGCGGTTTCCAAGTTCTCAAACAGGAGGGAGTTGGGTGGCTCCAGGAACTCCAACTATATTTCATTTAATTTATCATATTGTCCCATACATTAATATATATAGTTTAGAGGTGAGTGGGGATCTCATCCGTTTCCAAGTTATCAAACAGGAGGGGCTAGAGTGATCACAGGGACTCCCCTATATTTCATTAGATTTGTTATATAGTCCAATACATGAGTATGTATGGTTGAGGGGTTGGGATTTTAAACCATTTCCAAATTCGTCTTCTAATTTGAAATTGCCGCCAACCATTAGTGAGTGAGTATGACCAGTTGAATTTATATAATAGACTACTGACGTAGTTGTACTACATATTGATGACAAACAATATTCCTACGACTTTTACCATTTGGGAAATCTGAACTACTTGTCTTTATAGATTTTCAGCGATTAAATATTTCATACAATTGTTCTTTGACATCTTAGCCAAAAGCACAGGTGATACATAAGGATTCCTAATGAGCACTACTTCCTATGTGCAACTTCAAAACTTTTGGGTGATTCAACGACCATTTAAGGTTTTTCTGGTCATATTTTTTGTAATCCAGAATCAAAAGTATAAAAAGTGTGTTCAATTAGTTATATATAAAATAGTAGCCAGCTAGATAATAACAACGGCATGTATTTCAGCATTTATTGGGTAGAACACAAATCTAGGGTGCTCGCATAATGCAGCTTAACTGTATAAAAATTCTAGCTACTGTAACTCCTTTACATAGTAATTATACTCCAATAAGTAGTTTGTATGTATTTTACTTGCTTGAAAAGATATTTTTAAAATTTTACTTTGCCATGGTATTTTGACCCCCCCCCCCCCCCCCCCCCCCCCCCCCCCACTGTTACACAATTGTGTCCCATACATTAATCAGCAGGAAGCCTTTGGACACTAATAACAATCTGTTCGTATATTATAGACATATATACCCTGAAGCCAATAAATGACCATGTCTACTGTGAACTAACATGTAACCGTCAGGGGTTAATTGCATAGTTTGACAATTAACCACATATTACTATTACTCCATAAACAGACGACTATGTAACCGGCCTACAGCTATAAACATTTGTATGGACCACTGGACTATATAAGATCCCTCAATGGACTACAAGGACACAATTCGATTAGACCAGAATTCGATTAGGACAGATTGGTACAAGAGATTGGTACCGGAGATTCCGCCAAGGTCTCCCCCCTCGTGGGTAGGCTGGAACATATGCGCTTAATATCCAAACGTACTCCATCAGGATTGAAACTATACGATCACGTGCCCGTGTGAGATATTGAACATTCGAACAATTCAACTTTAAAGACAGTTTGTGAACATTCGAACATTTGAACTTTAGAATCTTTCTTGACTTTGTAATTACATAATAAAATATATATTAATCCACTGACTATGTTACATAAGTCAAAATTTGATGCCGTTTGACCACGATCGACTTGGATTGTCTAAAATAACGCGAAGGAATATAAAAGGTAAGAACTCAGTTACTTTCATTTTTCTTAATGGACAATCAAGATATTTCTATGTCAGTACAAAAAGTAGAAATGGCTTTTCAAGGGATGGCACACATATTCAGTAAAGTTTTTAATTCTAAAGGGAGTAAGGCCGTATTTTTTTTTAAAGGCTTAAAATCTGAAGTTTACAAGTAGAAATGGCTTTTCAAAGGATGGTGCCACACATATTAAGTAAAGTTTTTGATTTTAAAGGAATTGAGGCCGTATTTTTAAAAGGCTGAAAATCTGAAGTTTGTTCACGAGATGTGGTTCAAATAAAACTTTTTATTGAGTGTTTTAAGGTATTATAGGTCAATTTAAAAATTATGAATATTATACACATTTTTTTTTATCAGAATGAAAGGTTATTTTTTTGTGTTATTTTTTGTGAGGTACGTGTTGTTTAAGAGATAGGATAGATTACACATATGAATCTTAAAAAAATAAACCGTTTTATTTGTGAAGTTATAGAGAAGCTAGTTTTTCGTTTAAAGTAAATTTGTAAAAAGATAAAATGTCTAATACATTAGCATTTTTTGTTCCGTATTTAATGGTGGGTTTTGGTCATATTATGGGTTGTTTTTTTGAAGATACACTCAATTATTCTAGAAAACATATGTTTTACGTAAAATTAGTAGTGCACCGGTGTAAATGAAGGTTGAATTAGAACCTTTGGTAGATGAAGTTAAGGGTACATTGAGGATACATTGTTTGCGTGTTATTGCCATTGGTTATTTATGGGTTTGCGCAGTTGGGTAGTGTGTACGCACATTTGTTTAGAGAAAACAAATAGTCTATAATTTTAGATTCCAACCCCTTCTTCGGTTGATTAACATAAGTGATGTTAGAAATTAAATGGTGCAAGTTTTTTTTTATGGTGTTAGATTACGCCATATTTACATATTGTAAATAGGAAAAGAGACGTATCTTCAGAAAATAGCACATAAATTTATATGTTTTGCCCTAAGGGATTTACATACTAGTATTGTTGTGGTAGATTGATATTAAATTAAAAAAAAAAAAAAAAAAGAAGAAAGACATACGAACGTAATGAGAAAATCTAAGTGAAATAGATAATTGATATTAAAGGAAAACTAGCTTTAAAGTAAAATTTAATTTTTTTTTCCTTAAGCAATCAGGAGGACTATTATTATAAATTAAGATAAGAATAAGGAAATAATTAATTAAGGAGTTGAAAAAAGAATCTTAACGATGTGTTTTGTTCATTAGTAGTTATAGATTTTTGTTAATTGTTTTAGTTTTTAAGATGTTAATTAAGTTTTTCAGATTTCAATTTATACCCTAACGCTGAGTCGTATTGAAATGTATAAATAGGATAGGCAGTAGGTTTGAAATTTTAAAACAAATGAAAAAAATTAAATTATTAGATATACATGTATAAAAAAGGAAGGGATCATTATGATAAGGACACTTATTACTATTTTTGGAAAAATGTAAAAGATTAAGGAGAACGACATTTTTTTTGCAACAAGGTGTTGTTGGTGTTGTTGTTGTCAAATATGAAAAATAGTCAGTAACAAGACGTAGTTGAAATTTTATCAAAGGAATCTTAAATGGTTTTTTTTTAAAGAGTGATGAGAATAAATCTTTGGTCTTTATTTAGAGTTAAGATTAAATAATGAGGCACTAAGGTTAAAGAAATAAAAGTATTACAATTGGTAACAAGGTAAAATATATTTTTTTTATTAAAAAAAATGTTTCATGTGTATCATGTAGGTGTAGGGGTTACATTAAATGATTGATTAACTTATTTGATTGTAAATTTATATATAAATGTATATCTTAAGTAATGAATAAATAAACATATCTTGTTTTTATTAGGTAGATTTTCTCAAAATTGTAGAAGTTGTATACAAGATTTATTTATTTTTATTTATTTTGTTTTTGTTTTAACCAGATAACTTGATAGTTGTTTTTTTTTATTTATGCAAAGAAAGTGTTTTATCAAATTTAGCTAGGCTTGATTAATCAAGAGAACTAAAGGAGATTTACCAGACGATTGATAATAAAAAAAAAAAGAAATAAAGGGGAAGTTGACAATTTTTAGTTTTCCAAATTGAAATAAGTTTTAATTTATCAGTGGGGTTAAGGTGCAATCTTCATTGGAATAGCCATATTTTTGTACTGTTAATTTATTAAGAATATACCTTGGTTAGCCAAAAAGAAGGGTGCGAGTTCTAGTTCTAATGCCACGAACTGTTGGCACAACATGGTGTCAACGCAATTGGTTGGAACAGATGTTACTGCTTCCAGAGAGACTGATGTCTTCCTCTGCGCCATTGATCAAGGATGAAACTTAACCCAATGACGATGTTATTAACAGCCTCTTAAGAAGGACGAACTAACCAGCTAGATGCGTCAACTACTTGTACAAAGATTTGCGCCCTTTCCAGTAGTTGATGAACATTATACTATGATGGTGACGGAAATAAAACATGAACTATGTATACCGAAATATTGAACTTATGATTCGAATGAACTATGTGTAAATATATCCAAATATTGGACTAGATGAATGTGATGAACTTATTATATTATGATATTGGACTTATAGAACTTTATAAACTTAGATATGTGGTGATGGTTACCGGAAACCTTACAATAACTATTAAAATAACCTACAGGAAGAAAAATACCGTATTTTATTGAACTTTCGTTCCATAAGTATGGGAGACATATGTTACACAATTGTGTCCCATACATTAATCAGCAGGAAGCCTTTGGACACTAATAACAATCTGTTCGTATACTATGGACATATATACCCTGAAGCCAATAAATGACCATGTCTACTGTGAACTAACATGTAACCATCAGGGGTTAATTGCATAGTTTGACAATTAACCACATATTACTATTACTCCATAAACAGACGACTATGTAACCGGCCTACAGCTATAAACATTTGTATGGACCACTGGACTATATAAGATCCCTCAATGGACTACAAGGACACAATTCGATTAGACCAGAATTCGATTGGTACAAGAGATTGGTACCGGAGATTCCGCCAAGGTCTCCCCCCTCGTGGGTAGGCTGGAACATATGACGGACGAAAATCAGGGGGTTCATTGATATACCATAGGGGAAAATGACCCAAGGGTCAAAATACCTTGCAGTATAATGACCCGGGTTCAATATTTAGGGGGTTCAAAATACCATATGACACCTACTCCAAATCTACTGGTCCTGCAAAAAAGACTTTCATTTGACAAACACTCATATAAATGATAAATGTCTACTTTATTTTCCTTAGGTGCTTTCCCCTCCTTTATTCCAGTAGATTGTTTGTGCTGTTCTTATTGTTCATGACCAAGTAAAGAATCTAACTTAAAATTTGAAGATCCCGTTACAAAAATAGCATTTTATTCAAGTCTGTTACTGCAAATTTTTCACATGTTATGTAATTCCCTTACATTGCGATCGACTATATGATTTAACCATTCACGATCTTTTTTCCAGGATTTTTTATATTTAAATTTCCTTTTGTTAATTTCACAACCTTTATTCCGATCTTCCTTTTGAATGTCACTTATTTTATTTTTTTGTTTAACTCCTTCAAAAAAAATTCCATGAAGGACGCTCACCCGATCTATCAATTAACTTGATCAGTTGTAATACTAAGTACCCCTAGTACCTTGTTATCAATTTCGCAGGTAAATTTTGTTGTTTTGTTGCGATGCAATCAGTGATTTTTATCGGCATAATTTCTACTGGTGCACCAGACCACAGCTGACAAAATCTACTGTTCCAAGGCAAATTTTACTGGTCTCGGACCAATGGACAAGCGCTAATTTCGATCCCTGCATTTATTTCTTCACAAAAAGATACATGAAAAGAGTTAATTCATCAACCTTTATTATTTTATACTTCCAGGATGGATATTGAAGATCGTCGCCGATACTTTATTGTAGGATCAGTAATTTTAGAGATTGTTCAACCACTGTTTAGAACCAGATTAGAAAATGAATACATAAGTAGAGGTCTTATGTCTTTTCAAGACTTTCTAAACTCTCAACCAGTAATACACATACTGTTTCACTTACGACACAGAAATACTGATTGCTGTAAAGACACAATCAATTGTTATGACAACTCAAAACTCCCACTGATTTATTGTCAATGGAATCTGCTGTACACCGAGAGTCCAGGACAACGTGGTCACAACTGCCATTGCAAGTTCACAGCAAACCAAGTCCAGCTAAATGATCTTGATATATCTTTAGCAGGTTTAATATTACTAAACTGCTGTAATCTTGCACCAGCTGATGACAATGCTGTACATAAATTACGTCGCTACAAGAATGATTATCTGAGCCACAACACAGAGGGTGAAATAACTGAAACAGAATATAAAAGCCTGTGGACAAACCTTACTAATTTTGTCCTACAGCTAGATCCAAATAAACAAAATGACCTTATCAGGATAGAGAACAGGCCACTTGATGAAGGACTGTGTAGCAAATACAGTATTGATCTTTTGAATATTCATAAGAAATTGAATGAGGTAAGCTTTTACCTTCTCTCCATAAATAAAAGCTACAATTTTAAAAGGGGCATACAAATACTTACAGCTACAAGAGGAACATTTATTGTAACTTCTGATATCTCTTTTACTTGTATAAATGTTTATACAAAATACATTACATTTTTTTAAGGCATGCATCATCCAGCAGGATTTTTATCAATTATTCTCCAGTTCAATACATATACATGTAATACATTTAACAGGATCAATTTTATTTTGAAGAGTGAAAATAATTTTCTTCAAATTATTCTGACTTTCATGTGCTCTGATCACTTAGGGTAATCTTATCAAAGGTGTTAACCAAAAACATTTTAATAAGGTACGATTTAAATAAATAAATAGGGAATGTGTCTATGGGACAGAGATGATGCCCAAATTGCATATCATACAAAGTTGTATAGGGACATAACTGTTGAACAGTAAAAGTGACACTACCCAAATTTGAACTTGATCAGAGTTTGTGTTTATAAGCATTGAGTATAAATTTCATATAATTGTATCAATAAACCAATTTTTCAAGATGTTTCGGCCATTGGCCTTCTTCAGTTCTTTATTTCTCCTCACAACTACATGGCTGACATTACATTTTTCAATCATTATTCCTTTTTAACATTAATTCCAAATGGTCTAATTGTATTCAGCTTTATCATCCATTGTGCTTCAATGATCGTATTTTAACTTTCATTCATAAAAAAGTATTATGACGTCATGTTATTGTGACCTTAAAGTATTGTGACGGACAACGACAGACGCCAAGTGATGAGAAAAGCTCACTTGGCCCTTTGAGCCAGGTGAGCTAAAAAGAGGTGTTAACCAAAAAACAAAAAAAAACAACCAATGGCAAAACATTATTTTCCATTATTAGGTGTTCAATTATTCAACTAATTCACAATCCTTTAGATTCTCAGACAGGGAATATGTAAAGAGATGAAGAAGTAGTCACTTTGATAGAAACTTTCAAATTTTTAGCTTAAGGTGTTAACTTCCTCAACCATATAAAAAGGAAGCTTCCTGCACCAGCTACGGATTTACACCAATGCAGAAAACTTTATTAACTGTATCAAAGATAGAAAGAATTAATAATTCATATATATATATTGACTGATTTGATTATGTCTTTAGAATTTGTTTTGAGTTTATAGCACTATTTAAGATTTTTAAACATACATTTTACAGATGGACACTCGGATGCAAGAAATAGGTTCTGATGTGCAGGTATGTCCATTTTTAATAATATATATAGATTATCCGGTTTTCTACACATTGATATTGTTAATTATACTACACTCGTTCTATTTGAGCAGTCAAAATGCGTTGACTGTATATTTCTATGTCATATACAGCCACTGACCAGATATCACTTTTCCTCATGAATATTTGAATAGAAATTGCTAAAATAATAATGAATTATTCATACGACCTCTTCAACCGGTTCTTGTTTCAAATGCATACAACGATGCGTGGAACGACTCAACATTGTTTCTTTTGCAATATAATTAGAAAAACATATTTAATTTGTTAATATTTTTTGTTTGCAACCTATAAATCATTATGTTTTATGCTTATGGTTGATATTTAAGTCCATACTCAAACGATTTCGTTCACCATCGAGTGTTGGTTTCAACAGGTAAATGTAAATTTCATTGTGTTGTATATTTCTCCTTACAATGTAAGGAATCGGCCCGAAACAGGGAAATAGCTCGGCACAGCCTCGCTTTTCCCTGTTTCTAAGCCTCATCCTTATATCGTTGATATGTCAAGTCAATGCACTATTATTGTCTATTTATCAACCCTGAGCCACAATGTGAACCTTTTTGGTGAGTGAGTCCAGCACATTATGTCGAGCAGCTTAATTTTTTTGCACATGTTATACAAAATGGCAACTTGTACAGAACATATACACAGTTAAATCTAAATACAAAACAATGCAAAGTTGTCTTTCAACTTAAAGGAGAAGGTTTGGTAAGGCCCTAAAATGCCCCCCCCCCCCCCCCCCTCCCCATTTTAGCTTAAATTTCAAATTGGGATTTATTGACCAATATCACAATGCATCATAGTTAAATAGATTGACAAGATAGGAAATACGCTTTATTGTTGAAAACTTATGCTCCTGAGTTTTATTCATGACGTCACAAATAGTATTCATTTTGATTTTCAACAAAAAATCAAAGAAAATTAGTTAATTTCAATTGGTTATTGGACAGGAAACATAGAGCGCATAAGTTGACAAAAACAATCTTTGAACATATGTTTATGATGACATTTCACATGTCTAGCTGGAATATTGAAGTTGTTGATGTCTGCGCTCCTTGTTTCCTAGTCCTAGATTTGGCTGAATTCCGGCAGATTTTGTCAAATTTCAGTAAAATCACTGATTTTGACCTATTACAGATGTAAAAATCTACGCTTTAGAATAAAATGTTGACAGTAAGAGCTCTATTTAACTTTCTCATATGTCTTTAAGTCAACTTTAAACATTTTTTTATCTTGTAACATTGAACTTCATAATCCGGCTAAATGTGGCACTTACTGAACTTACTCCTTTCTTCTTAATAAAATAAAAATAGAGAATGGAAACATACTTTGGAAAGGATTTATGTGCAAAATGTAAAAAAATAAAATTCATTTAGGAATCCATATCAACAATTTAGTTTTAAAATATGCACCACTGAAAATTTCATATATATAAGCCCCAAAACTTCAAACTTATTGCCATATTGGCAATTATTTGTTTCTTCCTAAACCCAAACTCAAATTCCATTAAAAATAAAGCAAACAGCTAAAATAACTTATACTAAGTAAATAACTTCTATTTTACAGGAATTATTGATTTACCACAGAAATAAAGCAATATGCCAGTACTGCAAGAAAAAATTGAATGAACAAGGTCAGCATGTTTACTGTAAATTGTCATGACAAACATACTTCAACATTCGATTTTTATCCAAATCCTCATTGTATTGATAAATACCATTAACTAGGATATCTTGGCTGTATTCCGTTTTTGTTTTTGAGCCATTTAGATGAACGTGCCGAACTAAAACAAATAACTTAATCAAATACTGAATTTAACAAAATAGATAAATGTAAGTTTTCAGTAATCAGAATCAAAACATTGAGTAATGGCTTGAATCAAACAGATAAATTGGCACATTTATAAATTATTTTTTCTGGAGAAGAAAGTTTTATGGGTGGCTGGATTTTTTAAAAACTGTCCCGTATTCCCCATGCATTTAATTGTGGAACTATCCAAATTACATCATTAATGGAGTCAGTACATCTAAAGGTCCTCATACATTTTAGATTGCACTTTTGTATAGGTAAAAATGCAATTATCTATAGGAACTAATTTTACAAATAAATACTGTGCCAATTTTACTCAAAAGTTTGTAAAAATAATATCTTAGACTGGAAATTTCATATGCACTATCTTATTTTAATTTTACACTATAGGGCTTTCTCGCATATTTCAACATTTATATGCCTGAAACTTTTGTGAGTTTAAACTCATACTAAAATTCTGTATTACCACTATCTTCACTTTAAATGTTCCTCAGAATTTTAATCTGGCCACTATCCATGAGTATTTATACTGGTAAAATTCCCAAGTTGTGTCTCTATGAGATGAAAAACTTTGTGGGGATTATATCAGGGAACCAGTAGATAAACAAAACAAAATATCTATGAATATTAATCACCTCTCGAAATATCACCAAAAGCTGTGGTTTCAGAAACAGCTGTGATTACAAAGTTCAACCTTCACGGTCAGTTGATTATTGCAATAAAACAAAAACTAATAAAATTTCAGTTGATCTACCTGTACTTCAAATGTAAAAATATTGATATTAATTGTATCTGCTTTAATTTTGAAGTTAATTCTTTTTATATATTAATCTTGTTATTGAATATGTAGAAAAACTACCATTAGTCACAATTCTTGTTGTAATGTAAAAAAAATTTGTATATTGCAATTAATATAGGAACTTACAACACAAATTAAAAATGAATTCTATTCAACAATATTGAATTTTTATTGATACAGTTTCAAAAGTTAAAACAACAAAACTAAGCAACAAATTTAAGAAATAAAAAAATATCCATACACAAAAATTTGGATTTACAGTACATCACTGTATTGGTGAAAGTTACTAACATGTCATTACTTTGTGATCATTTTATGCAAATGTTTATTCCTTCATTTCATAGGCATTGGTGAAAGAAAAATAATTCCCTACAACCTTGGACAAGATATCTTCTATCTTCATCATGAGATTGATCTGCATTCAGTGCTGGAAAAAAGCTTGATAACATCTATATCAAGTGTAGTAATGATGGATGATGGCAGACTGGTGTTATGTTTACCATATGAGAACAGACTACTGATCTGTGACACAGATGGATCACAGGTAGATAGTATACCAGTCCAGGGTAATCCATGGTATTGTACAGCTGTCAACAACTCTACAGTGGCTGTTACAGTTCTTACACTCTTCAATGGAGACTGTATAGAGATGTATGATATAAACAATAAACATAAACTTAAATCTATATCAGTATCTGGAATTTACAGTGTTTATGGCATAACAATGATGAACAACAAGTTAGTGGTAGGTGGTGTAGATGGACTACTGATTGTTGATCATCAGACAGGAGAGACAATACAGACAATACAAACAGACTGCACACCATGTAATATGCATGCTTCTGGTGACGGACAATTCATTGTCAATCTATTGATTTATAGTAGTGACCATAACCTGTACAGGTACAGCTTTACAGATGACAACATACAAACATTAATATTACCATCAACACCATATTCAATAACTACACTACAAGATGGTAGTCTGTATGTTCTTTGTAAAGACAAATCTGTACAACATGTATCATCTAATGGAAAACAGTTCAAAACTTTAAAAACAAATCAATCCATTGTATTAAATGGTTGTCACAAGATATATTATAATTTAAAGCAAAGAAAAATGATCACATACAATACCTTTACTGGAACTGTCAAAATACTTCAAGAGAAATGAAGTGATATCTGAGAAATCCAATTTGAATCTTGTAATGGTAAAATCAACTTACTGTTTTTATTTAATTAAAGTATTTCATCTTATCATAAAAGCTAGAACAAGTTGACAACCTTATTAATTAGTTGTAGTTAACCTTGTTCAGAACATTATTCTACAATACAATGATTTGTATGCACAAAATAATGTTATTTTCATCACAAGGTATTTTTAAAGTAATTACAAGGGCTAAAATAATAATAAAAAAAAATACTGGCATAAAAAATAAGTTTTTTTATGCCATGTGATTTTTATATTAATATAAATAAACAGAGTAAAATATATTTGAAAATTCTTCTTCAAATGTTATTTGATGTCATTGTAAAATATCAGCATTTATGTTTGGCAAGTTAACTCCGTCAACCTTTTTATTTATACTAAACTTTCCAACAGTAAATTACGAATTAGGAATACTCAAACTATTTCTGTAAATTTCAATTTCAGTTAAAAAAAAAAAAGTTACAGCTTCTTAGTCAATAGATTCTGATTTTATTCAGTGAATATCTATATGACAAATTTTCTCATTAAGGGATCCTTTAGATAAGCTGAACTGGTAGTCT
>CM034361.1:55785100-55801506 GCA_019925275.1 Mytilus edulis
TTTAAGGATGATGCAAAACATCGAAGTTGGGTGAGAATTATATTCAATTTTCGATTTCCAAATTCATATTGATTCGGTACAAATATATTACTCTGAGGATAACGGTTTTTTAGTTCAGTTTTAAATTTATTAATTGATTCCACATCACGAGTTGAATCCTCAAGATTATTCCAAAGACGTATGGTTGATGGAATAAAAGAATCATTAGTTAATGCTAGTCTGCAGAATGGAATAATGATGTCATTTCCATTACGTAGAGGATAGACCGTCATACTTTGTATTTTTGGGGGAATTAAATTTGACAAATATTCTGGAACATTATTATTTTGAATATTATAAAACATTTGGATTTTTCTTCTCTCTCTTCTTTCAGCTAATGTTTCCCATCCAAGTTCTTCATAAATAATCCTTGAGCTTGTGAATATAGGTAACCCCGTAACTATCCTAGCAGCTTGGAGCTGTAATTGCTCCAGTTTATTGACATAACCTACCCCAATATTATCCCAAACCTCACTTGCATACTCAAATAAAGGTCTTATAAAAACTAAATAGAGTTTTTCTAAATTTTTCCTGCTCAGTTTATATTTCAACTTCCTTAGCATATTTATATGTTTAGACGTGCTTAAGATAATATTATCAACGTGGGCATTCCATTTAGCATCATTGCTAAATGTAACCCCTAAATGTTTATGAATATTTGTAATAGGTATATTTTTATCATTGAATATAAAGTTCATTTCTGGGGTTTCAACATTAGAAAATAACATAATTTCTGTTTTATCTGGATTAAAAGACATTAACCATTTTTTGGACCATTCGTTCAGCTTTTCTAGATCATGGTTTATCACAGTTTCTATCTGAAAAGCATCACGATCCGCACAGCTGAACGATGTGTCATCTGCGAAGAGTCTGCACAGAGAAATAAGTCTTTCTGCAATATCATTAATATATATTATAAAAAGTAATGGTCCAAGGACCGACCCTTGAGGAACTCCAGCTGAAATACTGCAAAGTTTTGAAGAAGATTGCTTGATAACCACCCTTTGTTTTCTATCACTTAAGTAGCTTCTAAACCATTTTAACAGATTTCCATTTATACCATAAGCCTTCATTTTATGTAATAAACCATCATGCCAAACTTTATCAAAGGCTCTAGAGAAATCGCAAAAAACAAAACAACTTATCTCTTTCTTTTCAAGTGAGTTCAATATGCAATTATATATTTCTAACAGTTGGTGAACCGTTGAACATTTAGGAAGAAAACCCGATTGATACTCATAAATTAATTTAAATCTTTGTAAGTGGTTGTAAACATATTTATATACAACACGTTCCATGACTTTGCCTATGCAACTTATGAGTGATATAGGTCTATAATTGGAAGGTAATGAACTATCCCCCTTTTTAAATAAGGCTATAACATTTGCAATTTTCCAGCTGGAAGGATATTTGCACTGATGCAAGGATTTATTAAATATAATACATAATGGAATTGCAATTTTTTCGGGACAAATTTTAAGCATCTTATGACTAATGACATCCGGGCCTGGCGCTTTTTTTGGATTTATAGTTTTTATGATATCAACAATTTCACTAGTACTAATCACTATATCATTCAATAAATTGTTAGTTTTTTTGTCGAAATCGGGTAATTGAGCATCAACATCTGCTAGCGATGAAATGAAACAAAAATACTTATTTAGAATGTCGCAATTCTCGTCGTCTCTATCGGCGAACTCCTCAAAACGATCATCATTAAGAATATTTTTTAATGGGGGTATGTTATTAGATCCTCTATTTGGCTTAATAAGCATCTTCATAATTTTCCAATAAGTCTTAGAATCTGAAGCGTTATCTAGTATTATATTTTCCAAGTTTTTCTCAAAATTTTCTTTCGCTTCTTTTTTCATATTATTCACTTTATTCCTTTGTTTCTTATATTTATTAATATCCGTTTCTTTTTTAGATTTAATTGATTTTTTTCGTAATCTATCCCTTATTCGAATTGCTTTTCTTATATTACTGTTAAACCAGTGTTTGTCATTACCACGTATAGTTACTATTTTGGTTGGAATGCTCTCTCTTGCAATGCTGAGGATTTTTTCAGTGAATATAGTGACCATTTCGTCTACTTCCTCAACATTGGAAAAGAGTTCGTTCCATTCAATTGCATTCATCATATTTGAAAACTTTTCAACATCTGTTTTTTCATATAACCATATTTCCCGTTTAAACGACTTTGTTTCGGACTTTGGACATTGTAAAAAAATAATAGAGGCATCGTGATCACTGATGTTAGCAGGTACATTCAGTACATCAGAAAAAGAAAATTGTATAGCATCACTTAATATGATCGGATCAAGCAAAGTACTACTGTGATCAGTTACCCTTGTTGGTTTATTAATTACATTTTTTAAATTAAATTGATGAATTATATCATATAACTTATTATTATTATACGAAAATAAATCTGAATTCAAGTCTCCAGAAATCACAATGTTTTCTGTATACTGATAACCAAGTTCAATAGCATGATTTAGCCGTGTCCAATATTCAACACCTGACCATTCCGGTCGATAAGTACAACATAATAAAAACGTTTGACCTTTACCTCTGATCTCAACCCAGATAGTTTCGTCAATGTGGTTTTCGAGTACACCTTTTCTGGTGACTGACATATCATCTTTTGTGTAAATGAGTAGGCCTCCTCCGGCGTTATTACGATCTTTACGGAATATATTTTGTGAAAATGAATCTATCAATAATTCTTCGTTATTTATGTTTGGATCTAAGTGCGTTTCAGTGATTGTTACAATATCAAACTCTTCTGCGAAATTTTGAATGAAATCAATCTTATTTCGTAAACTACGAATGTTAATATTGCATATTGATATGGAGTTATCAGTTTCACGAGAAAAATCGTTTTCATGTTCAATTGGGCCAGGATTTTGTTCAACGCTTCCAATTATAAGGATAAAATGTAAAACAAATAGAAGGAATAAAACATTTATGTTTGGATCAAGGCTTTGGAGAAGCGACAAGGAGACGACGAGAAATGAACAACGACAATTGGTAAGTAGAATTTCCGAAAAAGTTTCTCCGTTGAAACAAAAATTATCTGATCCGGAAAAATTAAATTTATATGAATTAAATAACCCTATGGCTACCCTGTATTGTTCAATACAGTTACCCATTAGGTAAAAGTACAACAAACAATAACATGTTATAAGACAGGTTGCCATTCAGGTTACACAAAAAAAGTAGATCACACACATCATCATCCAAAGTCTTACAGGTATTAAATATATATACACAAAGAAAAAAAAAGTACATTGGTAAACAAATTAAATTGAAGGAAATCATTTTCGATTCATAAAATGGGAAAATTAGTTCACAACAAACTTTAAATATAAAGTCCGGGTTTTTTTTGGGTTTTTTTTTTTTTAACAAAACTATTCAATACTTTATGCTATTATCTATAGCAAATCTTTTTTAATTGATTTTGATCAAAGCTTTAATATATAAAAGGGGTGTTCTGTAGCTGCACATGAAATATACATATAACATCTGATAACATGATTTGAAATTGATTTCTTACAACTATGATAAACTCAATTGCAATATTTGATAGCAGTATAGTTTTATACAGGTATAAATTTTTGGGACAATTATATTTTGTTGTTTATTTAAATTTGCTCCTTGTAACTATAACTGGCATACGGATGCAAGTACAAATATTATTTAAACGAGGTTTCAGGAATTTTATATATTTGTTTAAATTAATAGAAAATAAAAGAAATACTAACAACAAAATCGATATTAGGAAAAGATGTCAAATGGAAAAAAAAGAAAGAAAAAAAGTATAACGTGATTTTTTTATATACTATTTTTTCATTGTAACATAAGTTTATGAATTTATTCAGACGTTTTTTAAAATTGTTTGACACTTTTTGATACAATTAAGTTATACTAGATTTACTTGCTAGCAATATTAATAACACATGAAGCAATTTTTAAAATGTACATTAGAGACATTTAAAGAACAAGTGACAACTGTCAAAGATACATATATTTACACCATTTATGTTTTTGTAATCTAATATGTGCCATTATTGTGGTTCTCATCGCTGTTCTGATTGGTGGTACCTGGGGATAGATCTGGTTCTTGTTGTTGATTGTCGTCGTCTGTGGTTGTCTCAAGAGCTGTTATGTCGTCATAGTTTTTGATTAGTTTTTTGGTGCCTTTCTCTGTTGTTTTGGCAAATATGCGACCATCGGATGTCCAGTATGCGAAAATTTTATGGTTATACTTGAGATCGGATAACTTTTGTGTAAGACCAGTTCTATACTGTGTTAAGTTTTCTGTTATGAATATGCCATCTGCATCACCCTTTAAGGCTTTTTTGTTGGTATAAACTTTGCTTCTTGTACGATATGATAGAAATCTTACTATAACCTGGGATTTACCGTTTTTTACCTTCCCTATAACATGACTACGCCCTATATCGTTCACAGTTAGATTCAGGCCAAGTTTGGAATTACAGACTTGTAATATATAAATATCAGTGTTAATAGGGTGAGGAATTTTACCGGTACGGGGATCGATAGGCACGCGGATATTATGAAAACGCAAACTTGTTCGGCGTGAATATTGTTCTTGGTTTTCTAATCTGGTTTCAAGTTCTACAATTCTTTTGAAGAGAGTGCCAACTTCTGTATCAATTTCATTAACAATTGTGGTGTTACTTTTTACATCCTCGTTGACTTTTTCGACATTAGAATATAATCTACTAATTCTAATATTGTCAGTGTCAAGTCTTTTACCATGTTGTTCGACTAATTCAGCTATCGGTTTTACTTGCTGATCAACACATTTTTTAACCTCCTCTTCAATCATTGAGGAAAAAGATTCACCTATTTTTTCAGCAAGAATGGGTACAATTTTATTAATAACATCAGGGCTAGACAGGGCCTCTAAGACTTTATCTGCAATACTTTTCCTTGGTGCAGGTATTTTTTTTTCCATTTCTCTAAGATCACCCACTGAGTTGCGACGTCTAATTTGACGTGTTGTTTGCTTTTGTGTTCCTGGGAGAAGCTCTGGACTTAATAGTTCTTTTCGTTTGTTTGATGGTTTAGTTGTAGGAGTGTTAAGAGACATTACAGGTTGTGAACTACAAATCAATGGTTCAGAATTAAGTTCATTGTTTTGATCCGTGGGGGCAGCCATGTTGTTTGTCCTTTGTCCTTGAATGTTGACAAAGGAAAGTCTCGATAAGTAAACAAAAAATTATAATTTGGCTGTAAATGTTTGTGTAAGTCATACAAGATTCACTCTGTTGTCAGTGTATTCAGTTTTGACCCGTTATATTTTAGTTATCCATCGTATTGTCCCATTCCACAAGAGAGATTTTTTTAAACGTCCATCTATATTAGCGCATGCCCAGTTTTTAATCAACAGTCTTAATAGATTTCAAAAATCAATTACAATTTATAATTCCCCTTGTAATAATCAAGTTTTCCGAATCATATCTATGTTTCTTGAAGCAGCTAACATTTTTCTGATTTTTAGAAATATCGACCATAGACTGAAGATTAGAAAAGAATCAGCTGAGCAAATTAATTGCATCTGGTATAACTGAGTACTGACATATATTCTTATAAAATAGGATCATACTTTTCTTAAGATAAAAGTCACGACTTCAGTGCGTGGAAGTATGCTTTTAACAGCTTTTTTTGTATGACAAATATCAGCTCTATAATCATCTAAGTTGATAACTAGTTCTTGACTCTAAATTGCGAGGGCTGCATTACTGGTTATTACTGTGTTTGCTTCCAACTAGGGCAGATAAATTTGTTTGCTAGAAAAAGTATAAACCCTCTATAACAGATATTTGTATTTATATATATTAGGTATAAATTTTAGGCGTGTCAGTTTTTTTTTAATCATCATGTGATGGTTTTTACATCTAATGTAACGAAGGCGTCGGCGCGGAAATGAGGTTGTTACGGGAAAATATAACAATCCAACATGTCTATAGACTCTAAACGAGTGAAAGCTTGATTGGTACTTATTTATTGTTCGGGACTAATGTTAGGCTTTATGTGTCTGTTGAATATTTTTTATCGTTTGGTTGCTGTCTAGTTGACGCTTACCTCACATTTTATTTTGTTCATGAATACACTTATGCCAGGAACCTGTTGTTCGGTGGTTGTCGTTTGTTGGTGTGATTCATATATATAAGTATTTATCGTCTCTCGTTTTTTATATAGACTAGGCCGTTGGTTTTCCTGTTTGAGTGGTTTTCCACTAGGCTAGTTAATTTAGTGTGTCCTTTATATCTTGCTGTTTAGAGTGAGCCAAGGCTCCGTGTTGAAGGGCGTACTTCAACCTATAATAGTTTAATTTGTACAAATTGAAACTTGGATGGAGACATTGGCACTCATACCACATTTTTCATATATATAGATATTAAGGGGGATCGGGACTATTCGACTGCGCATAATTTCACGAATAAATTGTACCATGCACACGAAAAGTTTGTTTAAATAACCATGCCCCATGCACATATTTTGATAGATTAAAAATGTTAAATTGTTTTATTTGTAACTAAAAAAATATTATCGTTATTATTTGTATCTGTGAAAGGCTCAAAATGACATTTCACCCAATTTCACCATTTTCACGCAAAAGTTTGGGTTTTAATGCAAAATAATTTTGTTCCCATGTTGGTGACCTATATATTTTTTATTTGCTTATTCTTTGAAGCTATATTTCAGCATTTTATATTACAGTTTGTACCAAGTATCACAACCAGTTTTTTTTGTTTTTTTATATTCCGATAAAAATATGTCAACACCTCTATTTTCCCATTCATTTCATTGAAAAATGATTCCTTTTACATACTGTTAAAAAATAATACTTTCAGCTTAAATGGTCCGGGACCCCCTTTTCCGACCAATTTGATTCACTCTCTGTAAAGATAAGAATAACAAAAAATACGGCGCTTCTGACAGAAACTTCGAATAGACCCGAGCCACCTTAAGTATATATAAAAAAACAATACATATAGAAAGGTGAGAAGTACCCGTGTAAGAATGAAATCAAACGAAGACAGATAATTAAGGATCATTAACCTTTACTGCATCTATTATTTATTTTAAATCGGTAAATATACTAGATAGTAGCTGTATATAGTGTTTGAGGTGATAAATAGTGAATAATTATACGTCATTTTCCATACTGATCTTTACAACTGAATTGTCCAATATTTAGGCTATAGACCTATGAGGGTGTGCATGGGAGTTAACAGAATGGAGAATAATGAGGTGCTAAAATATTTACAATAGAGAGAAATGGACCAAATGATAAAGAATAGAGAATAGGGTAAAAGTATAAAGAATAGAGAATAATAGGGTAACAGTATAAAGAATAGAAAAAATGGTATAAAAAAGCAACGAATACGGGAATAAAGAAACCCTCACCCAGACACTCACCAATGATATTAGCTGCTTGCGATAATCAACTATTACGTACTTGTCAAATGGTTGAGCCATTCTAAATGACCCTCAGTTGGGTGATTAAACATAATTTTATTCACAAGTAGTTTGAATTGTTAGCAAATATGTCATCGATTTTCTTTTTGTATTGTTTAAGTGTCTTCTTCTATGTATTTATAAGGTATAGAACTACCCGGACTCGTTTAGAAAGAACATACTAGAAAATACAACATATTTTGAAACAAAATAGTTCCTACGCATGTCAATTTTAATTTTTACTGTCTTGACTGCAAAATTTTCAAAAAGGTTTTTGTTATTGTGTCCTATAATGGTATGGGCGTGGCAGTTGTAATTGATTTTTAACATAGTAAATATTTTGTAAAATCTGATGTCTGCATTGATATGTGATGTTTTCATTTCTGATTTCTGATTTTTTTTTAAAGACATTTTTCACACTATTTTTTTTATTTATTTCATCCATTATTATTTCATTCTTTGTTTGCACCCATTAATCTTTATTTTTTATTGTTTTGGTCGATTTTCTCGTTTCTTTATTCGTTTATTTACCCGTTTACCGTGGTATTGGTGCTTTCTTCCCTATTCTGTAAACCTTACACAGACCCCCATGATTTTGCACTTATTTAAACTGCATTTATTTCCATCACCAAGTGAGGACGTTATATTTATAAAACTCACAAATTAAACACTTTTCTAATTACAAATATGTTTTACTGGAATGCTCCTCTATTCAAACTAAGATGTCTATACTAAAAAGTCTATAATATGTAATCTCTACAAAACTCTGTTTATTTGAAAATCATAAGTCTAATAATGAAATGATACAGAGCGACTCCATAAATGATTTCAATGATGGCACGGTAGTATTAATAATTTTTCATTCCAAAATTTAGGTTGCTCTTTTGTGTACCTAAGTCAATGTATCTGAACAGTGTGATTGGACAAAAAATACAGTATCAACTGAACACACTTTTCCAAACTGAGGGATGAATCAGGTGTCGAAAAATATGAATTAATTTTACAAACAGATAAAAATGAATTTTTGAGATTTTTTTAAAATTGTGTATTCACTGCATGATAAAAGACCTAAAAGCACTAGTGGCCTTAGGTTTTTAAAAAGGCAGTGGCTATTCGTCCGGCTAGCCGACAAATAGTCAAAAATGTCTATTCATCCGGCAAGCCGGACAAATAGCATTTTTACGGTTTTTCGCTATTTGTCCGGCCAAAAATATAATGGCGAAGATATAGCATCGTGTTTTGAAGGTTTTAAATAAAGCACGAGTTGTTTAAAAAATATATATATATTGTCTAACATCGTTTTATGAAAAAGAACTCATTCTAATAAAAAAACCAAAAAAACTATACATTTGATTCAGATTTTTTTTATTCTAATATTCTAAAGGAATTTGGGTAGGAGGGGGGAAATGATTGTCTCTTTTGTAGTTCTGCCTATGATTTTCATGTAAGGTAAATAGTCGGGCCAATCATTATTGGCTTTATCTATTTCAAAAGATCTTGAATTTATTGTTTCTGTAAAGTTTGGTTAAAGTAAGGTCCCGATTCTTCATTTAAATTGTTCGGCGATTTTTAATTCATAGGAAATTAAAGAAAAGGACAGGCACGTGTAACCTGTCCCTTAAAAGTAGGATTGTGTTTTCGATAAGATTTTTTTTAGAAAAAAATGTGTATTAGATACAACAGAAAAAAGGGGGGTACCCCAACCCTGGTGTCTTATTCCCAGTCAAGGCATGTCAGTATGTTCTATATCTCCGTTGTAGTATAACTTGAAAATAATGCATCCAAGCAAGTTTGATATAGTATTTTTTCCGAATGCGTTTTGTCTCCATAAGCATAACAAGGTAAATGGGGTTAAATCATCAATTTCACTTTGATTTCAGGCTTATTCCTCTCAGTTATTTTACATGTACACGCTATTGTTCTGGAATCACTCATATATACATTTGTTTAAAGCAATCACATTCTCTCAGGTTTTCTCTATGACATCTTTAAATATAAATCACGATCTCCAATTCTCAAAACGTCCATTGCATACGCGCGTGTGTTATCCGAAACCGCGTGTGTTATCCGACACCTCATCCGGGACACTTTCCGCGTCACATGACACTTTTATTAATATTGAAGATTTACGCATCCGCAGACGGATGGCCGGACGAATAGAGATTTTTAACTACTCGTCCGGCTAGCCGGACGAATAGACACTCCGTTTTAAAAATAGCAAAAAAAGTAAACGGTCATGATACACATTCAAATTCATTTTTGAATAGTAAAATGAAAGTACATCAATTAACTGTGAATGTAGATTTTTTTGCAGTGTTAGAAAGTAGTGAAAATTCTAAAAAGGCTATCATTATCCCTTATGGGCCAGGAAATACTACCGTGCCATCCACAGATGTGGCAGTTTATGTTTCAAAATCAATCATATCAAAAGATACATGTATAAAATTTGCATACACTTCAATTATAAGTACCAATTATGAATTTAAATATACAATACTATCATTACAGTCTGAATCAATGAGCATATTATGTAATAAATGAAAAGACAAATGTCATCAATTTTTTTGAAAAGTCAATCAATTTAGAGTTAGCTCCCCTTGACTATAAATTTGTAACATTTCAACTTTTGGGAGCAGATACCACTCTTTTTGTCCTCATCCAATTCAACAATTAACAAAAAGTAAAATCACAAAAATACTGAACTCCAAGGAATATTCAAAAAGGAAAGTCGCCAATCAAATGGCAAAATCAATAGTTCAAACACATCAAACGAATGAATAACAACTCTCATATTCCTGACTTGGTACAGGCATTTTCTAATGTAGAAAATATAGAAAATGGTGGATTGACTAATGTAGAAAATGGTGGATTGAACCTGGTTTTATAGCTAGCTAAACCTCTCAATTGTATGACAGTCGCATCAAATTCTGTTTTCAAGGTGGAAGAAGGGGGAGGGGGAGGAATTTAAAATATTTTATGAAAATTGAATGTCACCAAATTTCTTCCTTTGCCAGCTATTTGGAAAAGAGTCTGGATATTAAAACATATGCTTGATGTAGCACTCCCTTATCAATTGCAAAACTTCAATGAGTTTAAATTTAGATAATCACATATGTACCATCCGTAACTATTTTCTACATATTTCTAAAATTTACAAAACATTTTTTTTTTTCATAATGAATTTTCTTTATTGTAACAAATAGATTAGCACAACATGTATGAACAAAGGTATACAGAATGACATTTTCACACAAAGGAAGTATTAAATAATAAAACAACAATTGAATATATATGATGGTGCAATAATAGGTTGAAAATAAATAAATATCTTATAACATTGAAATCTTATGTGTTCTTGCAAATATACATAAGTTGTGTTTCAATCAAATTTTAACATTTATTATTTATTCTATGATAGGGGCCCAGGGACTCCAGTATTTGTTATATTCCTCTACAGAGAGGTTTTTAAATGAATTGTATTTTTCTAAGTTCAAGTGTACCTTTAAATAGTTTTTTTAAAGCATTTAAATTTGGCAAAACTTCTTGTAGTTTTGTTTTGTAAATGTAGTATTTTGAAAGTAGAATAATCTTATTTTTAACAAAATTCAATTTAACATTTTCGTAGATACCAAATAAAATAATCATAATATTCAAAGGCAGTTCAATATTTGTCATTTCAAAAATCCAGATGTTAAGTACATGCCAGAGACTGGCAACCATCGGACAGCTCCAAAATAAATGTTCTATGGTCTCTGGTCCTTCTTTACAAAATGTACATATGTTGTTGCTATTTATTTTCATCTTGTAAAGTAGTGAATTAGTTCCCAAAATTCTATGGATAGTTCTATATTGGAACCAGCAAAGCTTAGTGCTTTTACTATATTTTGTACACGAAGTGTGTATTTTTTTCCAGTTAATACCAGTCATATTAAGATGGTTCTCCCATTTTTCCTTTGCAGCAAATGTAACATATTTTTCATTCAATACTTTGTACATTTCCCTTGAACATTTTTTTGATTCAAAAAAGATACTTATGTTAAAAGGTAGTATTGCATAAAATTTACAAAACATGATAACACAAGACTGAATACAATTAAAATTTAGTTTTTCATTGTACCATAAACTCACCTATGCTGCACATAAGTGTATATATAAATATATAGACATTTCAATAAAGAAAACATATTATACGCTGTATGTTATACGAAAGTCCATTTTTTTTATTGTCAAGTTATTGATAATAGTTATCGTGCATAACATAATGACCCCATTGGTAATAAGATTTATGGTTGTATCGGTCATCTTTGGGTTAAAGCAATAAATTATACGTAGTCTCATCAATTACTATATCAAGAAGATTTTTCACCTATGTTTCAAAGATCAAATTCGTATGGGAGATTAACTTCTTGGCTAATTGAGCTAAATATGTTACGTCTGGGCAAATGGCAAGTCAATGTCTATGCTACATTGTCAAGTCGGCAATTTGGTGAGCTATAGTTGCTGAATTCTAAGTTCTTTGAACTCCGGTGAAGTTCTCCCATTAGTTATCATATCACATTTCATGTTTTTATTTGGGACAGTCTTCCAATGTAAAGGTAAAATGTACATGTATATAAATATCTATATTTTTAATTAAATACTGATAAAATTAAGAATGGAAATGGGGAATGTGGCAAAGAGACAACAACTCGATCAAAGATCAGAAAACAGCAAGGCCAGTAGCGAACCATATAGCTTAAAATGTGTACTAATTGAGTGAAAATGGACGTCATACTAAAACCCAAAACATATAATCAAAAATCATACTAGACTTACAATGGCCAGAGGCTCCTGATTTGGGACAGGCGCAAAAATGCAGCGGGGTTAAACATTTTTAGTGAGATCTCAAACCCTCCCCGATTTGTTTTAATGACATTCTATTTATAAAATGTTATTTTTTTATGTGTCCCTTCCTTTGGCTGCAAACTCACCATGCGGAAATGGAAGTTGAATTTTGAGCAAGATCAGTTTTTTTTTATGAGAGTACACATTGTTGAAAACTATGTACAATGTAAAGAAATTAAACAGTTAACTAAAGTTACTATATAAAAAAGTTAATCCAGTGGATCGTTCTCAAAGATTTGTTCTAGTCCGGAATTTAAGGCTAACAGTATGGCGTTCATTATCACTGAACTAGTATATATATTTGTTTAAGGGCCAGCTGAAGGACGCCTCCGAGTGCGGGAATTTATCGCTGCATTGAAGACTTATTTGTGACCTTCTGCTGTTGTCTTTCTATGGTCGGGTTGTTGTCTCTTTAACACATTCCCCATTTCCAGTCTCAATTTTATTCCCAATCATGTATAGGTTGCATTTCTTACACATATTATTATTCTTTTCAATAGATATATTAAATATTTCAATTCAAATATTGATGTAGATTTGTTTACCAGTGTGTTTACAAAAAACAAAAACAAGATAAATAAGCCCTAATGCAAAAATGACTCGAAATTTTTTCGACAAAATAATACCATGGTCACGCGTATTATACCGAATGCCTGTCACCCTTTTGCATTTGGTCTTTTACTTGAGTATATATTATAACATTTTTATTTATATCTTCCTCTTATCATTATTACTATTATTTTCTATTCGTTTAGTATATCAATAAGAAAAAGTAGAATAACTAAAATACCGAAAATTAAAAACAGAAAACCCTTATCAAATGGCAAAATCAAAAGTTCAAATACATCAAACGAACTGAAAAAATCGAATCAGCATGTTGAAATAGTGGATCAAACCGGATTTTATAGCTAGTAAAACCTGTCACTTGGTTGAAATACCTTACACGCACACATACACACGCAATATGAGTGATATGATCCAAAATTCAATGGGCACGAATAATGTTTCTGGAATAACCCTTATCGGGATGATATGGGTCGAAAGTTAACAAGCCAAAAATGAATAACGTAAAAATGCTTATGAGCATAAAAACTAAAAATGTCTTTTATAGAAGACCAAAACTATTACAAAAATCAACTTCACTGAAGAAATTGCAATCTTTGTTTTCATATAAGATATATTATAGATTTTTATAAAAATATTATTTGAATAAAAAAAAAACTTACTTTTTTTTATAGTTATCAGAAAATTACCAACTAGAGATTCCATGAAGAGCCGTTTCCATAATGTGAACGTAGAAATTCTTTTACTGATAATTTTCATTAAAAGTTAACTTATTAAAAGCAATATGATATAAGATTTATGATAGCCTACCTTCATACCTGCCGGGTGTGGTACAACATCTGATATTTCACCTGCCGGGTGTGGAATAACATCTGATATCCTTACCTGCTGATCAATATCTGTTGCATTTCAATACATTATGTCTATAACTGTTAGACTTACCTGTGCTTTACGTCAAATAGAATTGTTGTCTTAGGAGCTATCACAGATGTATAGATATATATAATTAAGGATATTGCTTTAACCAATACATGTACAAGTATTTTCATTTGAAGTGTATAATATCTATGAACAATTGGAATAGGGAAGTTCTATGTATGGTTGTATTATGTTATTATTTGGAGTAACAATTTCTTTTAAATCATTTAAAATTAGGGAATCATGAATCTCCCTCATGCAAAACTCTGCGCGGCTTTAGCTATGCTGTTTGTCCTTTTAGTTTTACAGCTCTTTGGCCTTTTAATTAGCTTTTGTTTTTCAAATATTTTTTTACGATTGCTACTCCCCATCCAAAACGGTTTCGGTAACAAATGGTGTCAACACTTTTTCCTCCTCTGTTAAGAATATTTAGGACCAACGGGTATTTTGTTATTCCTTAATTAATTTGGTCAAATTGGTTATTCTTTCTTTCTAGTATAGGTTATCATTGAAGATTGGATAAAATGGCAAATGATACAACTCTCCACAGAGATCTAATGGCGAAGAAATTAACAACTATAGGCCACCGTACGGCCTTCAACTATTAGCAAAAAACCATACCGCATAGTCATTTGAAAATAGATTATAAATTTTGTAAAATATTGTATATAATAAGGCGTTTAATAGTTTCTCAATATCTTTTATAGAATGCATAGCGCATGTATTTGATTTCTTTATTCAAGCTAATGATATATTACTGCTAGTTTTACAACTGATTTCATTGAGTGTGTAGCTAAAGACAATATCTTTGGTTAGCTTGCTTGCTAGCTGAACCGTGAAGTCATTATAAGGTGAGGTATACTATCCTCCTTTCGAAGTAGCCTAGTCCTATAGACAAATCGATTGGTTATCAGTCGGACTAGTATATTCTTAAAGGAGGATAGTTTACCTAACCTAATTACGACTTCACTAGCAAGCAAGCTAACCAAAGATATTTCCTTTAGCTACACACTCAATGAAATCGGCTGTAATAGTCTCTCATTATTCCTTATAGAATGCATGGCGTATGTATATGATTTTTTTATTCAAGCTAATGATATGTTACTGCTGGTTTTAATGTGTAAGCTTTGTTTTATACATGTGTTCGAATGTTTATGTTATACAGGTGGCGAGACTTTAATAAAATATTGAATCTGAGTTTGAATTGGCTTCACCATATATAGATATAAGAAGATGTGGTATGAGTGCCAATGAGACAAATCTCCATCCAAGTCACAGTGGTAAAATATATACTCGTTAAAAGAAATATTTTTATTTCGAAAGCCTATAATAATAAGCAACACTTCTAAATACCTATTGTTATAGAAACGCCAATTAAGGATATAGTCTTTTATAGCATACAATACTGATTTGAATTATCATCTGGGAATAATTGTATGTATTGATATATCTATATAACACTGATAATTCAATGTATGTAAAGATAACAATGCTTTTACACTTTAAGGTATATTGCACTACATACAAACAATAAAGGTGAATACATAATGTCTAATAAACATGGAAAAATAGGAAAACTAGTAGCAAAACACGCCTTCTGTTTATTAAGGGTCAAATGATAATTAGGATTACTTTTGATATACAGTTATATAACGGATTTTAGCATGATAGTTCAAATCTACTTTTAATGTTTTAATAAAACACAAACATCAATGACATAAACTATACATTTGCGATGTTTAGAATATTACAATTTTTATCTTTCCTAGAACTTCGAATTCAGTGTTTGCATCAGTCATTGCCTGCAAGTAGATATTCCAGTCCTTTTTATAGAGAGCCAATAAATGTAGGCGGACATATTATAGGAGACTGTGAAGGAGAGCATAAATAGTTTGGTTCATTAGCACGTTCGCTGTTCGTAAGTTGTTATATCTTACATGTGAGAAAAACACATCCCCTATCTCCAACTCAATGTGGACAGGGTAGACATTGTCGATTGTAATATCATGGTTAAGGAAAAACCCTCAATATTTTCTCTTGTTTTGAATATTTGCCAATGGACACTAAGCAAACAACTTTCCATGGATTAACCAATTTGTTTTTGTTCTTTTTTTCAGTCAGTGTATTGCAAAAACAGCTGAAACAGTCACAGCTTGCATTCTATGAGAATCAATTTATATTGTTATATATATATCTCACGTAACAGATAAGTATTCGTAAAACAAAGAAGCTAATGACGAAGAAGAGGAATCACAAAATGCTATGCAAACATCCTACTACTAGTATAGTCTTATTATATGCAGATGTATTCATATGGAGTATATGTACAGAGCTTGCAGTTCATATCATGATTTCCTTGATAGATGTTTAATGATAACAAAAAAGATATTGAACGTTCCAATGGTAAAGTTGAAATGATCACTTCGAAAATGTAACGAACACCATGATGAGTTGGTTGACCGTTTTGGAATTTCTGTTACACAATTGACGACGAATATGTTTAA
>CM034361.1:55801606-56042174 GCA_019925275.1 Mytilus edulis
CGATAGCTGTAAACCACACTGGAGCTGTATAATATATAAATATAGCTTGAAAACAAATAAGCTTAGATGATGGATATTCGTTAATGACCTCACAATCTAAAGTTGCAACGCAATTTCTATTGAAATAACGAAGAAACGTGTTTTTTTCTCGACACATTTGTATTTGTGTTGAAATTGCATGAGTTATTTACTATTAGTCTTCAATTAATTAACAAAATTCCACTCGAAGTAAAACTTTTAAAAGACATCTCAATCCGAATATTGATCCGACACTTTAATGTTAAAACTGTGTAAATCGTAAAAAACAAATACAGTAACTATAATATCAAAAGATTCTTGTATGTTGAAAACATCTCATCGATTCAATTTACTTTTCCTCAGGTCTTATAGAACCTACCTACATTACCACTGTTACTGTAAATACTACCGTTCTACCTAAATACGTAATAATATAAACATATTTATCTTATAAACAAGGTTGACAAGCAAAGATTTTATCTGTTTGTATCTCGAATCAAATTAAAATTAGTTGTTTTGGGAAATTACACTCCATGTTAACCTTCGTTGTCTGTATAAAATAGTTTTTTATGTGCGTTTTGGAAAGGGGATGGGGCTTAATAAATTGTATGGTATATTATTACATTTTTTCCCTCACTTTGGAGTTTGCGTTTTTGGGACTCAATGCAGGTATAACTAAATTCATCCAAAAAGAAAAGTTTATTTGCATCATGGTCGAGTTAGTCTCACTCAATTGAAAGAGACACACTCGAACTTTGTATTCAAGTATTGGAACCGACGTATCGTCTCCGAAAGCGTTACATCTTAAACAAAAAATAGACATGGACGCCACAACGAGCTGTATTTCAATTATAACTTTTTGTTGAAAGACCGACTCTCCAGATATTTGATGAAAATAAATTAAAAATTCCGGAACTTTTGTGCCATTAACGTTATCTTAAAAAAGTTCGACTCTTGGTTTTTATTTATCGCATCGAATGTTGGGTTTTAATGTGGTCTTGTACTATGTGGTGATTTTTTGCGGTTCATTTTATATCTTTTTATGCATTATATCAAATATGAAGAAAAAAACGACATTTAATAAAACACAACACAATTAAATTGACACTGATCGATACGAACGCCATCATTTACCAGGGATGAACTCATTTGATCAAATTACATAGAAATATATCAGTGCTAAATTATGATGTGTTTTGAAATATGCACGTTTAGGAGCAAATTTGGTATGATTAACAGCCTCCTTAGTACTTTATTATTCCTTAATTTTCATATCCATTATTAATAATTTACGAAATGATACTCTAGTAATTTGTGAGATAATACTCTATATTATAATTTATGTGATAAAGGAATAGTCCAGCTACATTTTAAAGACGTCGTCAATGTCAGGTTGCTAAATATATATGGGAACCCTTACTTCTTATTAGTTTAATTGTATATTCATCAAAAGTATTGTTGAAGTATATATCTAGGTACAACGGTAGTATTTTTTCCTTAGCTTTAGGTATTGATAAAAACATTTCAAAAAAGAAGTTTTTAGTCGTATTTTTATTATTTTCTTTTTTCTTCGTCAAATTTAATCCCCAGCTTCGGAAAATATATATGTTCTTTATATATATATATATATATATACAACTCGTCTAAACATCAACCCAACAATGTTAGATCTGTAAATTTGCTTTCGCAAATTTTTGGTTCTTCCCTCGCCGGGATTCGAACCCATGCTTCTGTAATATCGTGACACCAAATCGCCTGCACTGCAGCCGTCCCGCTAGACCACACGACCACCTGGGCTCTCAAAAAAAGAGCTTTCGCTGGCCGTGTGTTACCTTTCCACGTCAGTTTTAATCTAGCGGCGTACTGCAGTACATGATATATATAAGGCATGAAGATGTTATTGTTACAGATCAGCTAAATTATCTATAGTAAAGGATCCTACAAATTAATGTAATATACAGTCACAGAAAATAATTATATTTATAAGTACGTCTGAGTCAGTGACAACTCTACAACAGATGTATCCATCGGATCGCCATCAATGATGGTGATACATGGCTGTGTACATAATGTATATACAACTCGTCTAAACATCAACCCAACAATGTTAGATCTGTAAATTTGCTTTCGCAAATTTTTGGTTCTTCCCTCGCCGGGATTCGAACCCATGCTTCTGTGATATCGTGACACCAAATCGCCTGCACTGCAGCCGTCCCGCTAGACCACACGACCACCTGGGCTATATATATATATATAATATATCTTTATTACCAAAGTCTATATAAACTATAGGTATACATTTTGGTTATATCAACATCAATAATACATATAATACATACGTACACAGACTATATGACATATGACAGCAGAAGGTGTTGTAATGATAAACAAACATTAATTTAACATTTCGGATCTAAGCTTAAAAGATCTAAATATAAATTTACCTAAATTACACAATTCTTTTACATTATTAGTACTCATCAGTTTACTTAATAAATTTGTACATCGACGGTTTTTTTCCAATAAAATGGCTTAATATAAATTGTTCTAAAACCTTGAAAACGTGGACATTTGAGGATGAAATGAAACTCATCCTCTATATCATTTTTACAAAAAGTACATATTCTATTATTTCTTGTTATACCATAAAATTTTCCATTTTTTATAGCTAAGTTGTGGCTACTTAATCTTATTTTTGTTATAAATTTTTTGTAAACATTTAGAATTGGTTTGCATAAATAAAATTGCAGACAAAAATTATCTAACATATATTTATAATTAGAACATTTTAGAGACATATGCAACTGAGCATCAAGTTCTTGTTTTAGACAATCGTACAAACGTTGCTTTATGACAGCAAAATATACATCAGGCAAGTCACATTTGGCTATACCATACATCACCTAAACCAATAAGAAAAAGTTCGTTCTTTATAAGATACAACCAGTTACACTTACTATTTGGACATCTCTCTAATTCACAATGTAAGTAGTTATAACAATTTTTCAATATACAGTTTGAAGTATTTAGCAATTTAAACCATTATTTGAAAATCTTACATTTTCTTGCGAATATAAGAGGCAATCTACCTAGTACTTGATATATCATAACATTGTTTGTAAACAACTTAACACCAAGTATATTTTTACAATAGTTCATGTGGACTCTCTCTATTGCCGGGGCTTTATGTGCACCCCATATTTCGCTTGCATAACTCAATAAAGAATTTATATAAGTATCAAACAGTGATAACAAAGTGACATAGTTTAAACACATTTTTTTCACATTTCCTCTTAAAGCAAACATTGCTTTTCTACCTTGTTCTGACAATTTCTGTTGTAACATATTATATTTGCCATTAAAATTTAAAAGTACACCAAGGTAAGTAAAATTATCAACAACTTCAATTTCCTTATTATCATAATACCATTTCTCATCAACATGAACTCTTCCACCTTTCCTAAATACAACAATTTTAGTTTTATCAATATTAACACTCAATGACCATTTTGATGTATACTCATATAACGTATCAAGCATATTTTGTAACCCCAAAACAGATTCTGAGAAAATAACCATATCATCAGCATACATAAGTAAAAATAAATTAATTTCTTTCATCTCATATGGTATGTCATTACTATTAATGAAAGCCATTTCACAATCGTTAACATATAATGAAAAAAAGTAAGGGAGATAACATCTCACCCTGCATCAATCCCAATTCATTGGTAAAGTATTCAGAATTAAAACCATCAACACATACACAAGTAGACACATTAGTATACATAGATTTAATTACAGTTAAAAGTTTACCTTGAATATCAATTTGTGATAATTTATACCATAGTATTAGCCTTTGAACAGTATCGAATGCTTTTGTGTAATCAACAAAGCAGCAATAAAGACGTTTGTTTGCTGACAGGGACTTAAAAATTAGAAGTATGGTGTAGAAAAAATGGTACCGTTAATGTTATTCCAAAACCTTGGCGAAAGCCGAACTTGGCGTCAGTAATGACATCAAAAGAATCGGACCAGTCCATCAAACGTTGATTTAATACGGAAGTAAATAATTTTGCGAAATTACTTACAAGACTTATACCTCTATAGTTATTTGGATCGTCTTCGTTTCTTATCTTGAAAATAGGCACAAGTATAGCAATGGCCCAGCTAGTAGGAAATATACCGGATTGTAAAATACCATTGAAAACCTTGACTAATGTTGGCATAAACACATCTTTATACTCTATAAAATATTCATTCAATATACCGTCTACTCCATGACTTTTATTGCGCTTTAAATTGCGGATGGCTTTTAAAATCTCCTCTTCTGTAATCACTTCATCAAGTTCAGGATATACACACTCGCCATCAGTGTTATTAAATAAATCTTCGTCACATGTATTGTCTATATTAACAGAAGACAATTTTTTAAAGTGTTCATAGAAAGATTGTAACGGTACATTATTTTTCTTTTAGATACTGTATTTGTTTGTTCAATCACAGTGTTCTAATATATCAACAAACGTCAGGGTTCTTAGGAAGTAAATACAACCGTTCCACATTTTAACTAAATACATTTTTATATACATATTCAATTGTTGTTGGGTTTTTTTTTGTCATGCAATAAGATATCAATTTGTGTATAAACAAATGCTAGTAAATTAGAAATATTAACTGCATGCTAATCATTAGATTTAGAAAATGTTCAATAAGTGTATTTTCCATTACTTTCGATGTATAATGCATACGATAAGAGCGTAATACCTTATCAAATGTTATAAATATATTATTTAAAAAAATTAAAAGGGAAATACTTTAATTTATAACCCTTCAAATCAAATGATCAAATCGGCTCCGAATCCGCGAAAAGAAAAGACGATTTTCGTTTAGACATTTGTTCTAACGTTTACAAATTTTTGTTTTTGAAAAACTGATGTTCAATGAGGCTAAAGTTCGAAGTGAGTGTCATATATTTTTTTTCAAAAGTCAATTAAACCACATATTTACCGAAACAAAAGACATTATTTGTTTTATTTCATTATACTAGAGAGAAAAATATGTTTTCAATAACAATTATTTACCGAAACAAATTGTAAGTCAAACATTTTACTATTGTCATACACGTAACAGCAGGCGACGTTTTGTGCGGTGAATGTACTTTTTTCAACAGGTGAATATTTATTCAAAATCAAATTCACATAGAAAAACTTATTAAAGTTTTAAAAATATGGAATAATCTATATTCTACTTTATGTGATGATATGTTAAAAGTTCAGCGATATTTTTATAAAAATCGTCAACTTCAGTTTGTTTGATAGATATTAGTACCTAACTACTTAATTTCAGTTTAAGTGTATAGTCATCAGCATCGTGTTGAGATCTATAATTCCAACCAAATAAATGTTCATATGAATTATACCCATTCATTTATTTTGTTTGTCATGCAATAGCAAAATCAATTTGTGTATAAACAAACGTTAATGATAATAGATTAAACTTGTTAACTGCATAATTATCACGAGATTAAGAAAATGTTCAATATGTGTACTTCCATTACGTTCGATGTATAATACATAATATACATATATTATTAAAAAAACGAACAAAACTTAACAACCCTTCAAATAAAATGATTCAATCGGCTCCGGAGAATAATATCACAACAGCCATGAAGACGTGCAGGACGATTTTTTTTTTTTTTAGACATTAAGGAGATACAAGAAATTAACGGAGTCCGGAGAACAATATGATCTTTTTCACGTACCAACTATTATCCATTTTGTTCTATGACTACATGATTTTTTTCCTATGTAATCATTTTTTTCCTTAACTAGACTAACTTATTGATAATCTCAAATGACGAAACATTTCACTTAAATTGTGGACTTACAGCAAAAAGCATAGTGTAAATCTTTAACAGTATTCTTAGGCCTTTACTTTCACATCCAGACTTGGTAATTTATGTGATTAAACTCTACATTAAAATTAGTATAATTATATGTAAAAAGTTCAGCGACATTTTTAAAGAAGTCGTCAACGTCAATTTGTTTGAGATATATGAGTACCCTAGCTGCTTAATTCCAGATGAATTGTATAGTCTTCGGAAGTGATGTTGAAAAAATATATTTTCAACAAAACAAATGTTCATATACACATTCATTTATATTGTTTGTTATGCAATAACATATCAATTTGTGTATAAACAAACGTTAGTGATAATAGATTAAACATGTTAACTGCATGATAATCACGAGATTTAGAAAATGTTAAATATATGTATTTTTATTACGTTCGATTATAATAAATATACATCTATTATTGAAAAATGAAAAAAAAAAACCAAACTTAATAACCCTTCAGATAAATTGTTTCACGGCTCCGAAGAAGATATCACAACAGCCAAGAAGACATGCAGTATGATTTTTGTATGAACATTTTTAAACATAAACTAAAGAAGATATAAGAAATACCCGCAGTTCGGAGGGCGAACAATATCTTTTTCACATACCAAATATTATCCGTTTTGCTCTATGATTACATGATTTTTTTGTATGAAATCAGTTCTTTCCTTCACTAGACCCACTTATTAAGAATCTCAAATGACGAAACATTTCACTTAAATGGTGCACTTACAGCAAAAAGGCTAATTGTAAATCATTAATAGTATTCTTAGTCCTTTAATTTCATATCCAGACTTGGTTATACTACATTAAAATTAGTATAATGATATGTAGAAAGTTCAACGACAGTTTTAAAGAAGTCGTCAACGTCAATTTGTTTGAGACATATGAGTATCTTAGTTACTTAATTCCAGTTTAATTGTATAGTCATCGGAAGTGTTATTGAAAAACTATATTTCTAACAAAACAAATGTTCATATAAACATTTATTTATATTGTTTGTCATGCAATAACATATCAATTTGTTTATCAAAGTCATATGAAACGAGTGACCGGTGAAAAATAATGTTATTCAAATTCTTGAACCAATGCATAAATATATCATCAACTTAGTCTTTTTTGCACGATTTTATCTTTTTTTCACATACATTTCGTAAAATCGACGTGTTTTGAAACGAAAGTTTAACGATTGTCATCCATTTGTAAACAATCAACAAAGAAGCATGGATATTCAGGTAAGAACGTGTATAAGAGGTACAATAAGATATAGTTTATCTTGATGTCGGCGCGATGTTTACGTTTGGGTTTCCATTCGCATTTGCGTATTGCGATCACCGGATTTTTACGAGAAAGGTCACGCTGTATACGGAAAACTTGTCGGCGAATTTTTTGCAGGAATTGCTTTCCAGCAAGCAATTAAAATAAAGTAAAGTTTTCTAAATTTGGACAAATTATAGAATTTTCTTGAGAAAAAAGTATACCTACATAAGTTTTAAAATAAAAACTAGCCATTTAGTTGTAAAAAACATATGTATAATTTTTTTTTCAAGTCAAGTTTCATATGACTTTAACAATAGTTAGTGATAATAGATTAAAGGCAGTGGCTATTCGTCCGGCTAGCCGGACAAATAGTCAAAAATGTCTATTAATCCGGCAAGCTGGACAAATAGCAATTTTACGGTTTTTCGCTATTTGTCCGGCCAAATGTATAATGATGAAGATATAACATCGTGTTTTGAAGGTTTTGAATGAAGCACGGGTTGTTTTAAAATATATTGTCTAACCTCGTTTTATGAAAGAAAAAAAAACCTCATTCTTATATAAAAAAAACCAACATACATTTGATTCAGATTTTTTTTATTCTAATATTCTAAAGGAACTTGGGTTTAGGGGGGGGGGGGGGGGAGCAAAAATGATTCTCTCTTTTGTTGTTCTGCCTATGAATTTCCTGTAAGAGAAATAGTCGGGTCAATCATTTTTGGCTTCATCTATGATTTCAAAAGATCCTGAATTTATAGTTTCTGTGAAGTTTGGTTAAAGTAAGGTCCTCATATATGATTATGCACCATTCTTCATTTAAATTGTTCGGCAATTTTTAATTCATATGAAATTTGAGAAGAGCAGGTACGTGTTACCTGTACTAAAAAGGAGGATTGTGTTTTCGATAAAAAAAAATTTAGAAAAAAAATGTATATTAGATACAACAAAAAAAGGGGGGATACACAAACCCTGGTGTCTTATTCCCAGTCCAGGCATATCAGTATGTTCATAGATCTGCGTTGTAGTATAACTAAAAAATAATGCATTCAAGCAAGTTTGATATAGTATTTTTTCCGAATGCATTTTGCCTCCATAAGGTAAATAGGGGTAAATCATCAATTTCACTTTAATTTCAGGCTTATTCCTCACAGTAAACATGTTTACTCTATTGTTCTGGAATCACTCCTAAAGACATTTGTTTAAGGCAATCACATTCTCTCTGGTTTTCTCTATGACATCTTTAAATATGAATCACGATCTCCAATTCTCAACACGTCCATTGCATACGCGTGTGTGTTATCCGACACCGCGTGGGTTATCCTCATCCGGGACACTTTCCACGTCATATGACACTTTTATTGATATTGAATATTTGCGCATCCGCAGACAAATGGCCGGACGAAAAGAGATTTTAACTATTCGTCCGGCTAGCCGGACGAATAGACAATCCGTAGATTAAACATGTTAACTGTATAATAATCACGAGACTTAAAAAATGTTCAATATACTAGTATGTATTTTCCATAACTTTGGATGTGATACATAAGGTATGACAATCAACTGTGTATAGGTAATTAAAATAAAACGTAAAAAAACGAAAAAACTAAAATATATAGATATAGGAAGATGTGGTGTGAGTGCCAATGAGACAACTCTCCATCCAAATAACAATTTAAAAAAAGTAAACCCTTATAGGTCAATGTACGGCTTTCAACATGGAGACTTGGATCACACCGAACAACAAGCTATAAAGAGACCCCGAAATTACTACTGTAAAACCATTCAAACGGGAAAACCAACGGTCTAATATTCAATCTGCTCCCTCCTAAAGGGACTTTTATATTATATAAACCTTCATCAACAGCTATGCAGGCATGTAGTGTGATTTATGTTTAGACGTCTGTTACAATGTGTATAAATGGACATATAAACCGTTTTCGTTAAGGAGATACAATTGAAAATCGGAGATAAACTAACAAATTAAAGCCATGGCTAAAAAAGATAAAAACAAACAGAAGAAAAATCAATAGTATTCAAAACAAAAATAAAAACGACTAAGGAAAACGAACCCCATTAAAAACTGGGGACTACTTCAGGCTTTGGTAGGGTAAGAAGATCCTGCTTCATATGTGTTGCTCATGTTAGTACAAACTCGTCATTTATGAACTCAAATGACCACATACTTCTCTTAGTTAAAATACTTACACAATCATTTTATATCCTTAGGATACACGTGGTAGGTTTAAATGATGAATACAATATTCTCATAGTAACTTAGGAATGTATTTGCAACCATCATGTGGTCTTGCAGTCTTCAAAAGGATTACTCGTACCTTCTTAATGTTTCATCTTTTACATGTAGGATAAAAGTGGCTTATATTTCATACAACTAATGAACTATCGATTATAAGTTATAGAGTCAGTCAACTTTTTGTAAACAGACATCGATTTTAAAATAATACATAGCGGTACAATGGACATATAGGACTTTATTTATGTAAAACAAAAAATACCATTATGACTGAGATATACATGTATCATTTTTACTCGCATCTTTTTTTATACATTCCCTATATTCTTTGATTCTAAATCAGTCACTGAAAATTTCAAAATTGTAAACTTTTGTTAGTACGACTTTGTTTTAAATCATGAAAGACTTTATCAACGAACCGAAGAAATATAGAAAACAGCTGTCATATTCCTGATTTGGTACTGACAATGTCCGAAGAAACTGGTGGGAAAATCTTGGTTTTATAGCTAGGTAAAATCCCACTTTTTTCACAGTTGTTTATAGTTTCGTTATGCTGAAAAAATTGAGTGAGCAACCGAAAACAATCACAACAAAAGACAAACAAAAAAAAATATTGGAAAATACTATTAGCCATCCCAACTCATGCTTTCTTTCTCAACGCTTCAATCCTTATCCATTATTTCTTCTGTATATAATAAGAGTGACGTTAAGATATTTTAGCAGTCATTTAGAAAAACAGCTTTCAAATTATTACTTAGTCGACTCATCATTCACGAATATTATTCTGTCGAGACATACGGTAAGCAAAATTCTTTTTAAAGGCAAGGTTTTTAAACATTGTCTAGTAATTCTAAAATTGAAACACAAATAAAAACAAAGTAACCCAAAGACATCTAGAGGTCAATAAACACTCTCTAACAATGGATAGGCGCCTATACAATATATTTAGAGCTAAGTTTTACAATAAATATGGAAATGAATTCAACAGAAACATTCAGAGATGTGACATTTCAACACTATTTGGCTTATCTTTTTCCTCGCTCTCTTCCAAATAAGGAAAGCATTAACGTTAAGACACGGGACAACCAATAACAAGGATCTTGCGTAATGAGAGGCATTTGAAAATGTGGCTTAGTAAAACTAGTTTTTGAGATTTGAAAAGACTGAGTCATATCAGCACGACGCCTTTTGTAAGTAAGAGAAAAGAAGCTTAGTTATATAAATGTTATCAGCATTTTATCTGTACATATAACGGTAAAAAATAGTACGCTATATGCCATTCTGCCTTTTGAAATAATATCGTTAATTGAACTGAAACTATATCCAACTCGGAATAGTTCATACATCCAACAACTGTAATGACCAGTGGCGTGCACTTTAACTATCCTGTAGATACTTTTAATTAGTCATTGCATAAATAGTTACCCCCCAAGTCAGGAGACTCTGGCCTTTGTTAGTCTTGTATTATTTTAATTTTAGTTTCTTGTGTACAATTTGGAAATTAGTATGGCGTTCATTATCACTGAACTAGTATATATTTGTTTAGGGGCCAGCTGAGGGACACCTCCGGGTGCGGGAATTTCTCGCTACATTGAAGACCTGTTGGTGACCTTTTGCTGTTGTTTTTTCTATGGTTGGGTTGTTGTCTCTTTGACACATTCCCCATTTCCATTCTCAATTTTATAAAGTCATGCTTTTTTCATACTAATTATGACATCTTCACATTTAAACCATTCGATGTGTACTGCTTGACATATCAGTCTAGGTATCGTGGTTTTATATAAGATTAAAATGGAATTAGAGCTAGAGCACTCATCAAGTGTAAATAGGTAACTCTTTCGATTGTTGTTCTTAGTTTATTTGCTTAGTACCAATCTGATGTGTTATTAAGGCAACAGTAGTATACTGCTGTTCTAAACTCATAAATCGATTGAGTAAAAAAACAAATCCGGGTTATAAAACCTATGCAAATTTACAGTTTGATCTCATGTTGTGTTGACAAAAGTCTGAATTATTCTGTACATTCTTTGTGTAAAGTAATTGATTCTAATATTTCGAATGTTTTGATTAAATAAAATGCTTAAATAAAGTCTGATAACTCATTCAACGAAGAAATAAATTTCGACAATTTTGATAATTCAGAACTGAAATTTAGATTGATGTAATTTTTTTTGATCGTGTCAAAAAATCCCTTCTAAAGAATAATTTCTCCCATTAAACCCAACTTGTTGCGACTAACGAGAAGCATGATCGTCACATAATCAAATGAAGGAAAGTAAGAATAATTGAACACACTCATGACGTGTTATACTCATACGGTTTATGACGTCTTAAAACTAAATTTGTTGAAGTAACATTGATAAACCTTTATTGTCTTGTAGAGAATATTTGTTTATTAGATTGAATTGACTCGAACGGTGACATGTTAATGTTTATAAGTTTGATATGTGGTCTTTAAGGGTTAGTTGTCTCATTAACAATCAAATAACGCTACTTTATTTTTTTTTTAACTACAGAATTGGATAAAAAGCTTTGAATATGAAATGAAAGTACACAATATGTCTTTAATATGTAATCACCAAGTTTTGTTACTATTACTTTCTGTTAGATTTCATATAAGTGTGTACATTTGTTTTATAGTTTGAAGAGTTGATGACTTTAGCCTAACCTGACAATGTCCTGACATGTTATCATGGCTACAACAGTTCAACGGAAGACTAGACAATTATCGTCTAGCGACCTTAGAAACTTGGTACACTACAATTCTGAAAGACCAAAGTCCACGCCTATTGAAATAGACAATCAGGATGACGAGTCTACGTTTTCACGCTACGTCAGACCTGCTTCTGTCGTTCCACAACTTTCCCATAGTAATGATTTAAAAAATGAAAAACCAGCAACCATTGTAGAAACAACACCATTGCTCACAGAAAGAAGAGAGTAAGTAGTTTTCTTCATAATTGTTTACAATAAGTATAATCTTAGCTATTCCTGTTTAGAGAGGGGGCATTGGTGGACAAATGATTTAAGTACTTGAGGAATAAAAAAAAGGTAACTACTGTGTTATTACAGCCGGTCAGCATTGAGGTTATGAGATCAAATTCCGCATGCAGCAGTTTTGCTTGTCTGAAATTAAAACTGAAAAGCATTGTCGTTTTCCTACCGAATGTGGTGGTTTCCTTTGGGAACTCCGGATTCTTATACAAAAAAACTTATCACGAGGAAATAGCACAATAACGGCGAAAGTGGCCTTTAAAACAGAAACAGTGCCTCAATCTCAAATTTGCAGAATGCGTAGCAATTTCAGAAGTTTTATAGTCTTGTCATCAAATTGATGCATTATTACATTATATGGCAGAAAAAATTGCTATACTATCTTGCTCGTTTAATTGTCAAAACCTGGACATTATTAATAACACTTATATCTTGATAAGACTTCTAGATCTTAAAATCTCAATCGTCATTGTTTTCTTTCAACTCATTTCATTTTTTGTTTGGTTGGCTATTTATTTTTGTTTCTTTTCCAGGTCAAACCTCACAAGTTCTGTGGAGAGTATTGATAGTGTTTTTTCATGGACTAATTGTAAAGAAAAAGGCAAAGGATATTTTAGTTTTAAAAACAAATTTGAAGTTCTGAACCACCTGAAAATTGTTGTGTTATTAGCTGTAGCAATTGCTTGTTTTGTAAGTATAAATAACTACGTTGTATAATTATATTTTGTATAACGAGTGATAATCAGATATAAGTTTCATTTGAAATACAAGTCCGATTATGGTATTGACAAAATCCAGTCAGGAACTTATCTTTCTTTTAACATCAGACGTTTTCAATCTTCAGAAAGAAATAAGATTTGCAGGTGAAATATAGGAGCGTCAATTATATAATTGACAATGGGAAATGTAATCTTTGAAAGTCATGTTTGATCGAACGTATAATGAAAATGTCGTTATTTATTTAGTAATATATTTCAGGATAGAACAACCAAATTAAATCAAGTTAAGATATTTCTTTTTGAAGGAATAAATATATATATGAACGTATGCAACCACCTAATACTTAACACGTTTAAAATCATGTTTGAATATTATTATGGTTAAAAGGGACAGACTCATTTTTTGGGTCCGCAAATTGTAAGTCTACTGTTAAAAAAATGTCAGATAAGAGACATAAGATCCTAATACAACATTGATTTGCCAAATTTGTTGCCAAATAATTGCAATAATTTTTTTCATAGGCTTATTCTATTACAAGGAAGTTATCAATGAAATAGCCTCTCAGCAGAATTATAAAGAATGAATTCTGCTCAATATGAAGAATCTGCTATTCATGTATACGAACTTGTAATGCTATTCATATGCAACCCAAATATGAGGAATATGATTTTTTATCACATCATTAGTTGATAATTATTACCTAAGTCTACGGAGAGGAAAGTTATAGAATAAAAATCGGAAACAGAACACAATGTAAAACCGCTTTACATAAAATTTTACACAAGGAAATCCTGTGTTTTATTGAAATTGTAGACAAATAATTCATTATCATTTTATTGATGATACAGCTTATTTGAAATCAAAATTATGTAATGGCAATATGTTCATTGTCCATATGGTTATCGTTTTCACAAGGAATGTCAAATTTACAATTAACTGTCATGATTTCTGAAATTCAATTAGGAAGATAAATTTCCATAATAAATATGGACATGAATAAATTGGCTTAACATATACAGAAAACAAGTCCTTTATCAGCATAATAAATTAAGTTTCAAGGATTAGTTTATTGAACACGTTCGACGTTAGAAACATGCTTTTACATTGTGCACTTTAAAATGGCCATAAGTTCATACATTCATATGATCATCACTGTGGTAATCGTAAAGATCTACATATCATTAGTTGTTTGTCTGATTGTAGTCTATCCCATATCATTTATTTTCCACTAATTTAACTGTTTGAAGTACACAGTACAATAATTTTAAAACTTAAGAGTTTCAATAGTTTCTTAAACAGACAGAAAATTCCATAGAAAGTTTATCAAAAAACCAAATACACTAGCTAGACTTTGGTTTTCATTGCTGTTCAAGCGTAATGAAAAGTAAAATAAGACTTCTTTGAGAAAATGTTGTCCTTTCATAAAACAATAATGAAGAAGCTGCTGTTGCAAGATATTAGATTACAATAAAAGTACTGTTAAAAGAAGAATTGAAGAACTGGAAACAAAGTCTATAAATATTGTTTTTGTGTAAGGTTGTTGTTATTGAATACGAATTAAACGGAAACACATTAAAAACGCATAAATATGGACATGCGTTTTTTTTTTCTCAATTGTCAAAATGATTAAGAAGAAACGCAGCGCACAACAGGTTTAATATTGTAAGCATAACAATGACGTTGAATGTTCATTACTATTACATAATGTTTAGAAGATTCTGTCTGTACTTTATACGATTTATTTGATGAGATGCTAGTTATCGTATAAAAGTAAGTAAACATGAAGGATTTTACATAATAAAACTTCCTGATATAATCTATATATATATACAACAGTTACGCAATTTATTTTATTTTTCTATTTCGGTTTTGTCTGTAAAAGTATTAATAACAATAAAAACTTTATAAATTCTGTTTGATATTCTGTTTTTTCTGATTGAAATTTTACATTTTATCTATTTTTAGATCGGAATTATAATCAAAGACGAGAAAGACGAAGAGTGGCATCTTATATCGGTCGACAATGCACATTTAACTTGTAAGTAGCACTGTTAGCATGTTGACTTCCCTGTAAATTAGTTAGAGATTTTAACCTTAAGAGGTTCGACGCAATTACAGATTTTCAAACAGGGTTAAAAAGTATTGAAGTAATGTCCAATATATGCGACATTTCAAACGACCATTTACCATTTAGTTCAAAATGGTGAAGTCGAAATCATCCCTTCGTTAATTTTATGGACGCCATTACGAGTTGGATCTGCCTACCCTTCCGGAGCACCTGAGATCACCCAAAGTTGTTTTTTTTTTTTGGGGGGGGGGGGGGGGGGTCGTGTCGCTTAGGGTGCAATCAACAGTTTTTTTCTATGACGTCATATTTTGAGGGACCATGTATAAGTCACCCTTAGTGGTGGACTGATTAATAAAGATACCTGTATAAAACTAGATATCACTGGAATCAGAATGTTCTCTAGTTTATAATGGAATAAAAAAAAAAGTGTACTTTTAATAGTATAAAAAAGTTTTATCCAGAGAAACTGGGAAAAACATTGCCTAATTTAAGCTTAAAAAACCTGAAATCAGGTCATGTGCACACCCCTGAAGACATGATACCTGCACATTTTTCATAATCAAAGTTGTATGAATTTCATAGATTTTTACCTGGTCTTTCAAAAAATTCATGCTTCAGGCTACGTTCGCCTGCTCCGAAAAGAGCTACAGTGGCTGCAAATAAGTTTTGAATTTTCACTGCCAAAAAAACAGACTGTTCACAGTGTTGTCTCCCCTCAAAACATGAATATTTAATCTAATTTTTTAAATTATTTTAATCATTCAACCTGTTTTAATTGAAGTTAATTAACATATCTTTACAACCAAATACAAAAAAACATGATACTTTTTCACCAATTATGTTGATAAAAAGGGACTTCCCTCCATGTCTATTTTTAGTTGGGGAATAACCCCTAGTTTTTAATACGAAACTGTTTATAGCACCCTTAAGCAAAACCTTGTATGCGATATATAAAAAATTCTCAGCTTTTCTGAATCTGTACAATATACCGATTAAAATGATGTCTTACTTTAAGGATTGTGACCACAAATAGTGAAACTACAGCTCTTTTTTTATGTCGCGCAGTAGTGGCATATTGGCCAGTGTCAAACAGTTAAACTGGCAAATCCCAAACATTTCCTGTATCACATTTTCATCAGTTTTACAAAGAAAATAAATCATAAAACAGGGTTTCTTTAGAATAAATAGAATAAAAACTATGAAATAGGCATGAATAAAGTTACTTTAAATAGATTTTGTCCCTAGTACTATATGAACTAAGTTATAGCTGTGTTGAGAAAATATTGAAATAGTGTTTTTCTTAGGAATGGCATGTGTACCTTTTTGACTATAAAAAGTACCAAATCAGGCCTCTACAATAACTTTTTTTTAACTTGTCCTGTAGGACAAGTACTTACCAAAATGAACTTGTCCGAATGGAATTTTACTTGTCCGAAAAATAATTGTGAACTTTTTTCTTCTTTTAAAAATATAGTTAATTTTTATGTTAATGGCTTGCACAAAGTGAAATAAAAGAATATAACAGTTATAGTTTATATATTTATTATCTAGTGACATCCTAGTCAAAAATGGCTACTGCATTTAGTCAAAAGGGTTCTAATTATCTAGTTGTCATCAATGTCATCATCAGAGTGAGTCTGTTCCATGTCAGGATCTGGTAGTGCTCTCAATCCTCTAAACTCATGAGGGTTGAAGCCTGGTCTTTTCTGTCTTCCACTTGACCACCAGTGATTGAAGACTGAGTTTGTGAGCAACTAATGTATCTTTTCTGAAAGCACTTGTTCCTATGAACATAGTGCAATTTCTATCTGCTAAATCAGGATAGTTGTTACACGTTTGGCATATCATAGATTTTGATTTTGACTCGTCAACCTTCCCGGCCATCATCGTCCGTATGAACAGCATTTTTTAACCCAAGGAATTCCTCTTCCCAGCTCGGTAAATACGTCCTCTGTCTTTTAAGCTCGTATTCTTTCTTCCTTTCTTTATACTCTTCTTCGTCTTTTGTTTTTTTCTTTTCCCCAGATGCAGTGAAACCAAATTTTGTTAAGGTAAGTCCATGATTGTATCGAAGGGGTTTGTTTATAAAATGTTCGTCTCGGTCAATATTGTTATTTTAATCTCAAAGCTGAGTTCCGTATCTTTAAAGTGCATCACTGATAAAGTTTCTCCACTGGAGGTTGTTCTAAATGATCGGAGGAAGATTCAGTAGTAAGAGTGTCGATGACTGGTTTACGTTTACAGAATGTGTTTTTTCTATGCCGAAGTATATGACAAGACAACAGTTTAAATTTATTATCGATTGATTTTGTAATCTTATAACAGGTCAAATTAAATAACATTTTTAAAACCTTATTGATTAACGAATTTCGTTTGATCATCAGAGTGGGATTTAAATTATTTTCTACAGATTATTTTACTTGTCCCATCGGACAAGCTCTACTGGGGTTTTACTTGTCCGCCCCTTTTTACCTCTGGTAGCGGACAATCGGACAAGCGTTAATGTCGAGCCCTGCAAATATATATTATAATGAATAAAACTTTATGTTACACTGATCAGGAGTACAGGTCAAAGTAGAAAAAATCTACAATTTTCATATGCAACTTTTGGTTCCAAATATATGAGAGATTGAATAAAAGTATCATGACGTCACAAAAAATTAAAATACTTCAATATTCGCACAGAGTCTGGTTTTCTTATATCTGGTTGCTATGTACAAATCTGTAATATTTGCATTAAATATACCAAACTGATGCTTTTAAATTAATGTAGACATGCCGTACAATATTTTTCAGAATCATTTTACTCCATTCGCAAACACATTTCTATGCTAAAACATCACTATATTTTATATTTGTCCCTTAAGGGTGCAATCAACAGTTTTTTTCTATGACGTCATATTTTGAGGGACCATGTATAAGTGACCCTTAGTGGTGGACTGATTAATAAAGATACATGTATAAAACTAGATATCACTGGAATCAGAATGTTCTCTAGTTTATAATGGAATAAAAAAAAAGTGTACTTTTAATAGTATAAAAAAGTTTTATCCAGAGAAACTGGGAAAAACATTGCCTAATTTAAGCTTAAAAAACCTGAAATCAGGTCATGTGCACACCCCTGAAGACATGATACCTGCACATTTTTCATAATCAAAGTTGTATGAATTTCATAGATTTTTACCTGGTCTTTCAAAAAATTCATGCTTCAGGCTACGTTCGCCTGCTCCGAAAAGAGCTACAGTGGCTGCAAATAAGTTTTGAATTTTCACTGCCAAAAAAACAGACTGTTCACAGTGTTGTCTCCCCTCAAAACATGAATATTTAATCTAATTTTTTAAATTATTTTAATCATTCAACCTGTTTTAATTGAAGTTAATTAACATATCTTTACAACCAAATACAAAAAACATGATACTTTTTCACCAATTATGTTGATAAAAAGGGACTTCCCTCCATGTCTATTTTTAGTTGGGGAATAACCCCTAGTTTTTAATACGAAACTGTTTATAGCACCCTTAGTCTTTAGTTTTCTATGTTGTGTCTTTTGTACTATTTGTTTGTCTGTTTGTCTGTTTGTCTTTAAAATTGAGAATGGAAATGGGGAATGTGTCAAAGAGACAAAAACTCAACCATAGAACAGACAGCAGCAGAAGGTAACCAATAGGTCTTTTGTGTATTTTTAGCAATGGCGTTGTCAGTTTATTTTCAATCTATGAGTTTGACTGTCCCTTTGGTATCTTTCATCCCTCTTTTAGAAATGCCAATGCACATCTGACAATCCAACATAACCATTTGAAACAGGTTCAGGAAGATCGTCTTGATTGTATGTTATTTTCATTAATGGATGTAAGGCCCCATTCATGGAACTGTTACAAACATGAAAGCAAATTGATTCATGAGAATGGCTGCCATTGCGCACATGTTACTTCTGATAATGAAATTCCCTTTCCCACGTTTTTAGACATCAAATCAAATGATTGTTTTACCATATGTCTTAGATCATTGACATGAACACAGGCAACATAAACCATTCAAATAACTCTCAGTTCAGAAGGTTTTAATACATATAAGTGAAGATAAGACTAAAATCTAAAAGCTTAATTCAGATTTCTAGATTACCCAAATTGTTTTAGGCAAAACATTTAAGATTTGTTGGTCCTAAATGCTATTTAACTTCTGCATTTGCCCTTTTAACTTTTTTTCATTCGAGCATCACTGATGAGTCTTTTGCAGACGAAACACCCGTCTAGCCAAAATACAAAATGTCAATCCTCGTATTCATGACGAGGTTATTCATCAATAGAATAAAAAAAAAAGAACAACATATAATATTTTTGGGCGTAAACATGGGCAGCTGATAGAGACAATCAATCATTTTCGCTTAATTTGATATTCGAATGATGCTGATAATAACTCAATAGAAAAGACTTATTCTAGTCGAGAAAATACAATTCGCAGAACGTAAGACTATCAAGCTAACTTTCTGAAATTTTGTATTTGCGACAGAACGCGCGTTTTATTTACAAAAGACTCGTCAGTTACGCTCGAAAAGAAAAAAAAGTTAAAGGGGATAAAGTACGAATTTGAAGAACATTGGGGACAAGAAATCCTAAAAGTTTTTCAAATGCAGCTAAGGTTATATATTGTACTTATGTAATGCAATGATTGAAGTAAAAACGGGGATTCGAGCGTAGTTGAAAAAAAAACTAACCGAAGGAAGCCTCCGGGTTTGGGAGTTTCCCGAAGCATTGAATACCAATTGGTGGTCTTTTGCTGTTGTCTGTTCTATGGTCGGGCCGTTGTCTCTTTGACACATTCCCCTTTTCCATTCTCAATTTTAACTCAGGGAAATGTTAATATGCCTGTCTTTAGAAAGTTATGTCGTCAATGTTTTTCTTTAGTTATATTTTTGTATTTTGTGTCCTTTCATAAAATATGGAATATATGGCGGAATTTCTGGTGGTCTCTTTTAATTCACCATGCAATGACTCATGACAATTAAAAAGTAAAATAACAAAACAAACAAAAAACTTCAAGAAAAATTCGTATCGGCAAAATATATATAGCTCAAACACACGAAAACGCACGAAACTTATAAAGAGCTATTTTCATTTACTTCATTTATAGATTTTAAGTTTTTTGTAAACTTTTGAACGTAAAATCAAAAAAGAAAAGAATTGAGAATATATATTTTTGAATATATATATACATTTTTATGTGTTGTTAAGGAATACTTATTTACCAGGAGACTACAACGCATAATGATTAAACATCAATCTTTTGTCGATAATTTTTACAAGATAGATGTACATAATAAACGTCTTGGTTTATATTCATTGACATAAAACAAAGGATGTTTGATTTGTTGAATTTTTCGGGAAATTGAGTTTTTAACCCTTCTAGTAAGTTATAGCTTTGTAAGTATAAAACTATTACGCTGATCAATCAAAGTCACTATTGCAACCACATGTTGTTAAAAGTGTTAACTCCAATGTCATAATTGAACGCAAAAACACTCATCAATATGTCATTCAAAGGGGAAACAGTTTTTTCAGTTAATTTATACAAAAGGCTGAGCAAATCTTTATTTTTAACGTTGCATTGCATCATACATATTGCCATTGGCGTGTAGGGCAGTAACGAAGATTTTCCACTTTTGTCTGTCGTTGGCAGTTTTCTGTAGTGTGCCCATGTCTGTTGGTATTTATACTAGCCTCTGCCTCTACAGTTCTTCTCCATGTCATTTTGGGTCTTCCTCTCTTTCTTTAACCTTCTGGGGTCCAGTGGAGTTCTGTTTTTGTGATATCCTCCTGATCTTTCCGCAGGACATGCCCAATCCACTTTCAGCTTCTTCTTATTATTGTTGTGGCTTTATCTTGTCGTTGGCATCTGATCAAAAAGGTCCTCTTTTGAAATTTTATGTGGCCAATAGATTCGCAGAATCCTTCTCAGACTTTTAGTATGGTATACAGACAGCTTGTTTTTGGTCTTGTTCTGTCATCCTCCAACATTCTGAACCATACAAAAGTACAGGCAAGACACAGCTGCTGTAAAGTTTGAGTTTGGTCCGGATGGTATATTGACCAGATCTCCATACAGCCTGCAGGTTGTAACGAGCTGACCTTGCCTTTGATAGTCTTTTTTTGATGTCACATTCTGGGCCCCCATTGGTAGTAACAGTGCTGCCAAGGTATGTGAAGGTATCAACATGTGGTAATGTTTTTCCATCCAGCAATACTGACCATGGGTTGTTTACATTAAGTATCATGACTTCAGTTTTCTTTACGTTGATTTCCAGCCCCATCTGTCCTGAACATTTTTCTAGCTCTGAGGTATAATCTTGAATATGTTGGTGTGTGTGAGACATTGATGCTAAGTCATCAGCAAAATCTAGGTCTTCCAAAGTGCCCCATCTTATGCCTCTTGGTGTATTAGCATTTGTCTGTCTCATTATCCAGTCAATGACTATAATGAAGAGTGTCGATGACATGACACACCCTTGTCTTACTCCTGATTTTACTTGGAAGTATAAATCACTGTATCCAACCCTGCACCGAAATCTCTTGTAGAATGCTTTTATGAGGTTAACAAGATGTTGTGGAATGCCATATGATCGCAATATTTTCCAAAGACTTTCCCTGTGTATGCTGTCAAATGCTTTCTCGAAGTCAACAAAGTCTATATATACTATTATATATATATATATAAGTGTCTAAGAATGTAACTTTAACACACTAATGAGTGTTATGAAATTAGTTGTTATATTTTATATATTATTCACGCAATATTTCACTTAACAAATTAGCTTCATTGGACGTGTGCATCTATTTAGGTGAAATTGGATGCATGACGAAAAAGCATGCGACTTTGTTGTTCTCAATTACCACATTTATATCATTTTACATTACATGCAGATAAAATGTTATCTCGTGTGAAATAAACCTATTCAGAAAATAGATAAATGCATATAACATACTGGCGTGTAATGATATAAAAGGTTTTTATTGTTTTGCTGTGAAAACGTTGTCATCTTTGATAAAGAAAATGTTCAATGCATTAGATTAATGTATACAAACACAACTCTGAAACTAGATCGATTGTAATTATTTTGGAAAGTTGGCCTTCAAAGTTATCTTTCCAAAGTGAAAAATCTTTAGATAAAGGGCTATTCAAGGACAATACAGAATTCGTGTATCTACGCTTAATGAAATACCAAAGATCGAAACTACACATGTTCTGTGAACTGAAATTGATTTTTCAACCGTTTAGGTAATTGCTGATCCTTTTTCCAAGTAAAAAGAAAATCATTTAACTCATTTTATGAGTCTGGTGGATTTATATTTAAGTAGACAGTCGGTATTCCAAGGGTATTATTTGTGATCCCACTACTGATCGACTTGATTTTGTATTTATGCAAAGCTAAACTAACACACGACCTTCTAAAGACAAAAAGAAAAAGCATCTTGCTATTTTTTTTAATCTAAATTTCAGATATATTGATGATATTCTGTCAATATAAACTAATGTTAGCACGTTCTTCAATCTCATATATCTCACTGACCTTATTGATACTACTAAAAGCAGAAGGTTTGCTTCATACTTGATATTTCCCTCAACATTTAGACAGGTAGGAAATTTTGAACTATAATCTCTGACAAACCTGATGATTTCAACTTTCCAATTGTTAACTTTCAATGTCTGATCATTCCCTTTGTTCGATTGTATCACAGTTAGTACGCTATGCCCGTGTATGTTAAATCACAGTAATTGCGTTATGCTCGTGCATATTCGCCCTAAACTGACCACATTAACACAAGCGTGCTCCTTGTATAAGAACTGATCTTACACAGTTATGTGAAAAAACGACCTGAATCGACACTTCATACGACTTACAGTTACAATTACAAATTATGTTTTCTGATACGATGTTTGTCGATATGTCTACTTATAGCGACATGTGTTCGCAGTATTAGATCTTTAAATACCTGTATTGATGTTTGATCTGTATTTTACCGCATGTGTTTTATTCGCGATTTTCGCATATTGATTGAGTATGAATTCGCATAGCGGGTGATGATAGCGTAGCATGAGACAATTATCCTATCGACATACAATGTATTGCTCCTTTAAAAATTACCTGCTATTACCTCAGTTTCAGGTTGTTGTCCTAATGTTTCTCTTCAAACTCGTTGACGGGATTTGAACATCGTTGATTTACTGTCGCCTTAATTTATATTCAATTTTCCTTGTATGGCGACGCTACAATCCCGCAAGCAAAAGTTAAACCAATACAGTTCTAATAAACGTCATACAATTAAAAATGAAAACCTGGGCGCGATTGTTTGCTGATGTATTTACACAACTCTGTGTGACCTCATGTGTGACATGATGAGAGGATTTGTTTAGTTTGGACAATTGTTTTATAAAAAAGATAATATAGTATATGATTGTTAAAAATTAAGATGGAAGATTGCAAATTTGGTGTCTTCATTTTCAGTAATAAAAAAATCTTTCGAACTTGCATTTTAAAAGAGTACACTTCAGGATTTCGAGATCATTCGCTGTCTTTGAAGAATTTTGCGTTTAACTTGAAAATAACCCCAAAAAAGGAAAATTTTTAATTAATTGAAGACAATCGATTCGATATCTTTTTGTTTCATCCGGTCATTTTACGTATAACCAATTTGACTTGAAATATTCAGATTAAAAAAATCTACCCAAAACATAGATTAACTTAGCTATGTCACAGCATATCAGGTTTTTTGGTTTGAGAAGCTCATCGGCATTTATTATACGTATTTAATTTGGTTTTCCAGCCATTACGATTCGAGCGACACTGATGAGAATTATGAAGGAGAAACGCACGTCATGTATCCAAAATTATATATTATTATACCCCCGCTTTAAAAAAGGGGGGTATACTGTTTTACCTCTGTCTGTCAGTCCGTCCGTCCGTCCATCAGTCCGTCAGTCAGTCCGTCCCATGAAACTTTCGTCACATTTTTCTCAGGAACTACACAACCACCCTTTCTGTAATTTGGTATCAACATTTATATATGTCAGCCATATCGTGTGATGCGTTTTCAGATTCATCACTTGACAACTTCCTGTTTACCGAACACTTGTCTGATTTTAAACATGATAGCCAAGTTGAAAATTTTCGTCACATTTTTCTCAGGAACTACAATACAAGGATTTCTGAAATTTGGTTTCAGGATTTATATAAGTCAGCTATACCGTGTGATGCGTTTTCAGATTCATCACTCGACAACTTCCTGTTTACCGAACACTTGTATGATTTTACACATGATAGCCAAGTTGAAAATTTTCGTCACATTTTTCTCAGGAACTACAATACAAGGATTTCTGAAATTTGGTTTCAGGATTTATATAAGTCAGCTATACCGTGTGATGCGTTTTCAGATTCATCACTCGACTACTTTCTGTTTACCGAACACTTGTATGATTTTACACATGATAACCAAGTTAAAAATTTCCGTCACATTTTTCTCAGGAACTACAATACAAGGATTTCTGAAATTTGGTTTCAGGATTTTTATAAGTCAGCTATACCGTGTGATGCGTTTTCAGATTCATCACTCGACAACTTCCTGTTTACCGAACACTTGCATATTCATTACTCGACAACTTCCTGTTTACCGAACACTTGTATGATTTTACACATGATAGCCAAGTTGAAAATTTTCGTCACATTTTTCTCAGGAACTACAATACAAGGATTTCTGAAATTTGGTTTCAGGATTTATATAAGTCAGCTATACCGTGTGATGCGTTTTCAGATTCATCATTCGACTACTTCCTGTTTACCGAACACTTGTATGATTTTACACATGATAACCAAGTTAAAAATTTCCGTCAGATTTTTCTCAGGAACTACAATACAAGGATTTCTGAAATTTGGTTTCAGGATTTTTATAAGTCAGCTATACCGTGTGATGCGTTTTCAGATTCATCACTCGACAACTTCCTGTTTACCGAACACTTGCATATTTTTACACTATTAATATTATCCACTTGCGGCGGGGGTATCATCAGTGAGCAGTAGCTCGCAGTTTCACTTGTTATATTAGTATTTTATGAACTTTTATATTTATATTCAACTTATGTATTTATATTTTAAGATGAAGATCTTCATATTCATGACATAAATAATGTGACAGTTAAGATAAAAGGTCCGTTCAAACAAGGAAACACAAGTGCGTCACCAGTACCAATCCTCCGTGTTAACCTTTCGGAGACAATAGAGCCAAATCAGGTATTGATAAATCATTATAATTAGAAATAATATTGAGTGTTTTTCTGGATTAATTTTCACCAAGAATGTTTAAATCAAAAGTTTCAAAGTCAAAGATTTAGAAGAACTTAGCTATATGTGGAGCAGGATTTGCTTACCCTTCCGGAGCACCTGAGATCACCCCTAGTTTGTAATGGGGTTCGTGTTGATTATTCTTTAGTTTTTTATGTTGTGTTATGTGTACTATTGTTTGTCTGTTTGTCCTTATCATTTTTAGCCATGGCGTTGTCAGTTTAATGTCGATTTATGAGTTTGACTATTCCTCTGGTATCTGTCGTCCCTCTTTTCATGACATTAAAGCGAGTTGGAACTTTAGTTTCTTAATATGTTTTGTAGCCAAAAGTTTCTAGTTTTGATATAGAATTCATCAGTATAAAAACTTTTTGGATCGTGATGGCGGCCAAGGTTAATTTTTCCAAAAAACAATTAAAATTATTGAAAAAGAATACCAAAATTGACCTTAATATACAAATAATGTTTATTTTTATGGTAAAGCTTCATATATTATTTTTATCTTAATAGTATTATCACAAGTATTTCAATGTAAAACTTGTATTTTTTGTCCCTGTTTAAAGAAACATCCAAAATTTAGGGCCAATTTTAACTTTTCGTGAACCTTCTCTTTTAGTAAATAATGCACGTTTTCGTCATTAAGTGTTATTTCGTTACGGATATCTTTTCAGAGTTCGCAAGATCTGACTTTCATTTTGAAGAACATGGACAAGAACTTCTATGATGAAAATGACCTGACTGTTTATCAACATGACTTTAAAGTTCGTACAAGGTACCGTATTGCTTTTTCAAATTAAATAAACTTATCACATTATATGACCACATTATATCTCGCTCCTTTTGGAAGTCATGCAATTCTTTCAGTTTTTTTGTTTTGTTATCTTGATGTGTCTTCTAACGTGAATTATGAAAATTAAACTTATGTGAGCTTTTTTATTTAACATACAAAGTCCATATAAACTTGACAAAAATGAACGTGATTAGCCAACGGAACAAGTGAGAAACAACTGTCATATTTCTGACTTAGTTAATGAACTTTCAACAAAAAAGATGGTGGATTGAAACTAGTGTAATAGCTAGCCTAACCTCCCACTTGTATGACAATTGTAAACTACTGTTGAATATATTTCCTTAGATTATTTCCTTAGTTTTTCCGAACTCTGTTATTCCATTCTTATAATCTACTCAAGAAATTTACCTGTCACCAATTATTAAAAAAGTGAATAGAATTGAGAATGGAAATGGGAAATGTGTCAAAGAGACAACAACCCGACCATAGATTAGACAACAGTGCAAGGTCACCAACAGGTCTTCAATGCAGCGAGAAATTATTGGTTGAAAACAAAATTAAGCATACAAAATGAATTAAGTTACCCATTGTCTTGTGTAGATTTTAATCTTAATCGAGATGAAAAGGTGCGTTTTCATATCAATATTTACATGGTCACTGTATATTTTTAATCGCTTCTCACATCTATTTGTAGAAATAGTAGCTTATTGTTCGAGACCAACTCAAATCACAGTATACCGTTGTACTATAGCGTACATGAACACGACCAACGAGTTATCCTTGCGGTCTTAGTGTTAGTTGGGGTTTACATCCTTATCATATTTGATGTAAGTATAAAACGATAATACAACATGAATATTTATGAACTTTAAAATGCACAGAAATGTCGCCATTCACTTCAAAAGCTAACCAAACCTTTAAACATACTTATTCAGTATATATAACTTAGATTTTATATGCAACGTTTTCTTCTTTCCAAAAGTGACTAGTTCGAACTCATCCTTCATTTTTCTTCCATATGGATTTCAATCAATCAAGGGACCTACAATCCACATCTGGAACCTAAATTTTAAAAATAAAAAAAATTGTAACGTTGATCTTGTACTCTGTCATCTTGACAACAAAATAAAAGACTACCTTTCATCCAAATAACCATATCTCCGTCTGAATAATTCTATTATTTAAAATAGATGTTTGATACTTATTTAATATTTTTATAATTTCCTGATCATTAACTTACAATCATATTTTTTTTTATCTGCAGTTAGTACACAGAGCCATGGCAGCTCTTATTGGTTCCCTTGCGGCTATTGCAGTGCTTTCTCATTACGGAGAGGTAATTTATTTATCTTATTTACTGGAATTTCATTTGAATATGCTTTCTTATAAATTCAACGTTTTAAAAGGTATTGAGAGATTAACTGTCCACAAGAGACCAAAATGACACAGACATTAACAACTATAGGTCACCGTACGGCCTTCAACAATGAGAAAAGCCCAGACCGCATAGTCAGCTATAAAAGGCCACGATATGACAATGTAAAACAATTCAAACGAGAAAACTAACAGCCTTATTCATGTAAAAAATGAACTAAAAACAAATATGTAACACATAAACAAATATTCTTCTCCTCTTCTTCCATGAATTTGCATTCCATTTCTGGTGTATAATCTTAATCATAATTATTTGAGGAATACGCGTTTGATATAAGATAAAAATTCATAATAGAACAATATTATGATTACTTATTATGTAACTATTATTATAGAGACCCGATTTAAACACTATAATCAGCTGGATTGATATGGAAACTTTAATGTTGCTGTTTGGTATGATGATTCTGGTGTCAATATTCTCAGAAACTGGCTTCTTTGATTTCTTCGCCCTAAAAGTAAGTCAAATCATTATTGTTAAAAAGAATGAAACTAAGACTAAAGTAGAGCTTTTAAAAACTATCTTTGATAAGGTATGCCTAACGTCATTTTTAAATGCCAAGAAGATGTTGCATGATTTCCAATAAAACGGTTTTCCAACTCAGATGTAGTGGCGCATCATCTGTTCAGCTACCTTATTTAATTTTCAGTTGCATTGAGATAATTTATTGTTTTACAACTGACAACAAGAAAAAACATCAAACATCGTTAATAGTTGCATGTCAAAATCAATACAAAAAAGAACGATCAGTACTGTTGTACATACAAAACATTATGACAAGTGCTCTTTTTACTGAAGGATGCTCATTATGTTCTAAAAATCCTCTATAAGAATTAGCGCAATCCATGAGATATGTGGCTTAAATCAGGCAACAACTTTCGACATACACAGAAAAAATGAACTTGGATGTCAAACATTGCTTTAAGGTTTGGGATAATATGTCGTATAAGTTTTAGTTTCAGATTTTGTTTTAAATTACAATAGCTATTATGTACATAAGTAGTGATGTCTCGTTTTATGCATGTATAACACATAAATTTAAAATTCTTATTGATAGGCATACAAAACTGCAAAGGGGAAAATATGGCCACTGATTACTTTGTTGTGTGCATTCAGTGCCATAGTATCTGCATTCCTGGATAATGTCACAACCATTTTACTGTTGACACCAGTGACGATACGGTATGTTTAATACAGTAAAATATAAAACAAAAGAAATAGCACTCGGCTTTTACTGTTTTCATTAAAGGCAAGTAGAAACTTAATGAAAATAAAAACAATTATAAGAATGTGAAACATGACTTTCAAATGCCTTAGGATTTGAATCACTATAGTAGAATTTGAATTCTGAAAATAAATTGTGCTTGTAATCAAAGATATTGTTGAAGAAAAAAAAATATTAAGTAATGATGATACGTGCAATCTTTTTCAACAAATAGCTCACATGTGAGTGGAACAAATTCTATGTTAAGTTCTTTTTCTCTGTTAATAATAAACATACTAAGATCATATTCCTGTAAATATAAAAGAAAGTTTCAAGTAAAATATATTGATTGACGACAATTAAATAAAATTGAATTGCAAGTTAGTACTGCGATGAATTTCAGAAGCATTTCAGCAGATTTGAATCATCCAGATTTTTAATTTCTATATACAAATATTGCATGCATAAAAAAAAATTTGAGGTAAAATCTTATTTGTTATACAATTAATACACGTTTTCATTTATTATCAGATTATGTGAAGTATTAAATCTAGATCCTAAGAAGATTTTGATAGCTGAGGTACTTTTCTCAAATATAGGTGGCACGGCAACAGGTATAGGAGATCCACCAAATGTCATCATAGTCTCAACTCCAGACTTCAAACCATATAAGGTCAGTTTTTGTACGCTAATATCAGTAGTTAATATATGTATATCAGCAGATGTTAATTTAAAATAAAACCCTTGCGTGTGCTTTTTATGTATTTGCTGCATAAGTCATGATGTTTCGATAGTAAACGACTGTACTGATAAAGTTGTCAAATATTAGCAAACGATCTAGTAGTACTTATCCTCAATTTTTCATTCACCAACCAATATTTGTAAATGGCTTATCTTGACAAGGATCTGAATCATAGCATATTTATGACATTACAAGTGGCATTTCTTCACTTACGACATCAGACTATATTACAATGTATCATTATTCATAATAAAATATAACATTATGGACTGCTTCTATCCATACTTCTTTCTTTGAATGTTTTGATTTCATTTCGCTTTGTTAATATAAAAGTAAATAAACTAAAATATCAAATGAAGGAAATTTGGAAACAAAAAGTCCCTTACCAAATGACAAAATCAAAAGCTAAAACACATCAAAAAATGGAAAACTACTGTCATATTCGTGACTTGGTACTTCTGTAGTAAATGGTTGATTAGACCTGGTTTAAAAGCTAAACCTCTCACATGCATGACAATAGCATTAAATTTCTAAGATTCATATATGAACTATAATATCTTAATCTTAATTGACTATAGTATGACTTTTGAAAAATCATAAATCAAAATGGAATATCACCATAGTCATGAATCACAAATGATCAAAATTAACACATTAGTGTAGGTAACTGTTGATCAGTTATAACATTAGAATGAATCGCAAGTAATTAATAAAACATTATATGTCTCATTTTGTCAAAACATATAATAATGTGCAGATGCCTGATAAATGAAAATCTTTCAGGGCAAATTTGTGGTGTAAAATATGTATTTGTATTGTTGTAACCATTTCATTGAAATATATAATTTATGGTAATGCATTGGTTGTCACGATAACATGGTTATTTAAACTCACTTACAATACCTTCTAATTAAGAATAAGCTTTAATTTTGAAAAGACATTATCACAATAGTTTAAGTTATAGATACAATGGATAAGCGTTAATTCATGAAAAACAAACCATTCGCCCTGCGGGCTCACGGTTTCTTTTTCAAGAATCAACGCTTTTCCATTGTATCTATATCACAGAACCCTCTGTACAAAAAGAGCAATAAATAATTACTTGAGTAGAGAATGGAAATGGGAAATATATCACAGAGTGCATCATTCGGCAATCCTCGGTAGAATCCGCTTCTCTCCTTCTATCTCCTTAGATGGGGGTACGGAATCGGCCGAATTGAGACGAATGAAAGTACATTTATGAATACTGAATCGGCCGTTGTTGAGACGAATGAGAGTACATTTATGAATACTGAATATTGATCTTCAAGAGTATTGGCCATGGAAGCAGAAGCTCATTAACGAATATTCAAATCCTTTATACGTATACTGTGTTTGATTGTTGTAATTTACGAAATTTCTACACATGTGAATTTAACGAAACTGACGTCTCGAGCGTTATGGGTTTACTGGGACAAATAAACCTTTTCGAGAACCGAAGTTTGATTTTCTGAAAAACCTATCAATAAAAAGACTAATAAGTACTTCGAATACCAAGTGCGTTTGCTACTGCAACTTCCTAAAATTAACGTTATCTTTTCCCATATAAGATTGAGTTAAATTGATTTTACAGTTTAGTAGGTACTCTTTGAGATGTGTTTTTTTCTCTGATGCATTTCTTATATGTTATTTTTAGTCTTTCAGCTAAAACCGTAAATACAACATATGAATATGTTTGTAGGATACAGATTTTAGTATGTTCACATTGCACATGTTCCCTGGAATAGTTCTAGTTTCCTTTGTTGGTTACGGCGTCATGAGATTGTTTTATACCAAAATGGATTCACTTGAAAATCCAGAACCAATTGATGTTGCAGGTAAGATAGATATAAACAATTAAGATATTTTCTACTTGTAGATGTTTGAACTAGTTTAGGAAAAGGACTTGCTTAAACTTAAAATCAAATTCATTATTAACTTTAAACCAGTGGAAACAAATGCAAAAAGTAAAAATATCTTTACAATAAATTGTTTCTTATTTCACAAAGAAACAAAATAGAATTAGAAAACTTGAAGTTCATTCAAACCAATTTCTACTCTTGTACAAGAGACAATGTCCTTCTTCTTCGTACTGTTTTTACTTATATTTTGTAATATTCTTGACAAAGTATTTATGTATGTTAAATTTTATAACTGTAATTTAGAAATGAGACACGAAATAAATGTATGGAGAAGAGCAGCAGCCCGTGTCAATATTGCCTCTAGAGAGGAGAGCATTATGAAAGCACTGTTTCTACAAAAAGCCACAGAGAAAGAAAATGCATTAATACGACTAATGTATGATATGAGGTAATTTGTTATTACATATTCCTAAGCATTTGTTCCTCATCGGTTGCATAATAGTTGGTGTTAAGGTAATGAATTGACAGAACACAAACAAAATATTGTAATATTTTTTAATTCAACAAACTTAAAGATGTATCATCCCTTTAAAAGTAATCAAAATCACATAACGAGCTTGTGAATTACAGTAAATGTTGACAAACAAATTTGTACAAATCTATTATTCAATTTGGAATTCGCTTTTTGTACTAATACAGTTTTTGTAGTAATACATTAAAAAAACACAAAGCTAGTGTAATGTTGATCAAACAAACGATAAATTGTACATACGTTCACAGACGTGATAATTATGTGGAATTCTTTTTCAGTGTATGTTAGAAGCTAACATGGCTACATACTGTTATGTGACACCGGTACATTTGGAAATTGATAGAAAAATCGTTACAATCATTCCTATGTCTCTTTCTTGATTCATTTTCTCAACATTACTCTCAGGTTTTTTACTTCAAAAATATAAATTTCTTCTATTCTTATATTCCAACGCACGCAGGTCTCCCATTTTCCAGAACATTGGGGTTATAAATTGCTTGTGATTTGATATATGAAATTTCACAATTGTGATAATGGTTTTCTTACTTTATTTCTCGTTAATATCATTATTATAGAAATACAAAACAGACCAATTTTGAACAAAATGTTGCAGAATTAGAGAGAAAGGTAAGTTCGATAGTCAATTTTATTATTGTTCAAATGAGACGTTTTATTTTTTTAAGTCAGTTTATTTATATTTTAATATGAAAACATAATAAGTCAGTTTGGGATAAATAAAGTGTACTCAAATTATGATACCTTTGAACTGATTTCTAATGTTGCATAATTTTATTTATATTTCAGTACTACATAACGGATCATTGGTTACTAGTTAAATGTACAATTGTCCTGTTTGTGGTCATTATCTTCTTTTTCCTTCATTCGTTCATAACTGGTGTTTACGTTAGTCTTGGTGAGTTAGTCCCGCTTACAGCACCACATGCACTAATCTCTTCACTCTTTCCATTTTCCTGGAACTATATAACACTGACTGAATCCACTTTAATCCATTTCTTTAACTGATCTTTTTATCTTCATTTATTCTGTTGGTAAATTTTCCCCAACTAGTTATCTCTCATTATCAATTATTGCATATTCATTGATTCAAATCTATTTTGAATGATATGATATCTGAAATCACAGTTTCAATATAACAGTGTTGTTAATTGTCAATGTTGTTCAAATAGATTTAATTTGTGTTCCATTAAAATGAAGCATGTGGTTAACAATTTTGTACGGTCGACATTCGTTTTGTCTACAAAAGATTCATCAGTAACATTCGAATCTACAAGGTTCAAAAGAACAAATAAAGTAAGAAATCACCTGCGTCTCTTTGACAACTAAATACATTATGTGCCTTGTCTCAATTCAAATTTATTTCATAATTTAGTGTATAATGTTCGAGAATCTGTAGTCTGGAATGTGTTATATAAATCATGACAATATAGGCAAACCTCTTCCGAGTATGAATTCTTCAATAAAATTAAATTGGCCAATGAGAACCTTTAACACAATTCACCAAACATTGGGAGGTGTGTTACTGTATATAGGTCATAGAAAATATTTTAGATAGGAAATTAATCTTTCCGTATTCCCGCTTGGATTCGGAAATGATAAATTCAAATAAAGCTCATTTTGACTGCCCTTACAGGTTGGATTGCTGTGGTTGGAGCTATTATTCTAATGATCCTCGCGGACATTAAGGAATTAGAGAATATATTCCACAGAGTTGAATGGGCAACGCTTATTTTCTTTGCTGCTCTTTTTGTTCTCATGGAAGTAAGTATTTCAAACTCATATCTAAGGTTTTAAAAAAATCGTGTTGCTATTTATAAACAAAGGTTTCATATTTTTCCACCTGTGCTCATCTGCATTCCTAAAAACGTTGATAGAAAAACAAAATTGCCGTACTAAAATGATATTAACAGACTAAACAGTGTTTTTCTTTGCCCTTTGCTTTCATTTTATAACAGTGGTGCCTATTCTTAAATTTTACATATGGGTTGTGTTTTCAAATAACTAAGTTCAACATTTCAACTAGTATACGAAAATAAATACACTAGTAGTATACCGCTGTTCAAAAGTCGTAAATCGATTAAGAGAAGACAAATCCGTGTTAAAAAAACTAAAATCCAACTATAAGAGGAAAACAATGAAATAACAAAACACCGAAGCGCAACAAAAAACAAACAACAATATAACCTACATAAAAACAATTATAAGATAACAACTGCCCTATTACTAGCAAAAAAGAATCGAATAATAAATTAAATGAGCGATAATTCCGATACTGACAAAAAACAATGTTGTCTGCTTGATTTCACAGCTCACATGGTCTTCATGCTCATTTATTGGTATATAATTCTCTGTTAGAAAACGTATTATAGTAAATCTTAAAATAATATAATGCAGATTGCCATGGAGACAACTATCTACTAGGGTCCAAATGATTTAGATTGAAGCAACCACATGTATTAGCAAATGTTTGGCTTTCAACAGCTAGTAAAATTAAACCCCGTAAAGTACGATATAAGTAGCCATGACAAGTGAACACTTCAAACGAGAGACGTTTGCCATGGAGTTGTCAAATTTCGGCCTATGTATGTTTTTGAAGGAATTCTTGTTATTTGCCACCTCTTTAATTTCACTACATGAAAGCAATAATATGTATAATATCAAATAAAAAATTAACTAACCAAGTGAAATCCTTTCTTGTATAGGCATTGAAAGAATTAGGTTTGATCGATGAAATCGGCAAAGCAGTTGGAGAAATAATTGGTAATGCTGGTGATAAAAAGTTATTGGTTGCTGTTTTGCTAATACTATGGGTATCTGCATTCGCCTCAAGTTTTATCGACAACATCCCATATACAACAGCAATGGTAATATATTATATGTAAATCATAAAAAAACAAATCATGTTAAACGGGCTTCTTTGGCGTACAAATTAGTTGGACACAAATGTATACTGTGACATGTTCAAATTAATACTTTTGTATCACTTTTAGTGATATATTTTATGATTAAGTATACTTTTTAGCATACTTATGCATTGTTTATTTCAAATTAAGTTTAGCCATATATGTCTTTACAGGAAAATACAAATAAATATAAATTATGCAGTTTGCTTTCACTCAATAACATTAACTTTTATTAAGTTTAAAAAACCAAACGCGCATTTCGATAATAAATAAACTCGTCATAGATACCAGGACTAAATTTAGTATATACGCCAGACGCGCGTTTCGTCTACAAAAGACTCATCAGTGACGCTCGAATCCAAAAAAAGTAAAAAAAAATCCAGATTAAGTACGAAGTTGAAGAGCATTGAGGACCAAAATTCCTAAAAGTTTTGCCAAATACAGCTATTAAAGGTAATCTTATCTTTGGACAGTGATGATTGAGTCCAACATATTTTAAAAGTCCAAGACCAATGATAAATGTTGAAGCACTTGTTTATCCAAAACAAGCATATATGGCATGTATATCATATCTTCTTATTTATTCATTTATAAAGCCAAACATGGAAAGAAATCAGAGTTATGCACTGGGCAAACAATATGTATAAATTTCATACATATGCTTCCAAATTTATATTGTTACCTTAGCAGAAGTCAAACTAAATATATTCTTATCGCTATCAAGGGCTACACCGTCTGCATGTGTGCGATTCTAATGAAATATATACTAGAAATATCCTATCATTGTTTGGCATTAGCCTATTATAAATTTCTATCTTTAATTGACTTTCTTTTCTTGTTTAATTTATATCTTTGTTTGAAATGATTATTTGTTTTTGGTGATACTTTTAATTAGGAAATGCACATTATAAATGTTAACCTTGTATTGTAATAACGGTAAATCACAATTTTTCTTCAGACAAAATGCTTGCTATGTAGTATCAAAATTATCTTGGTCAAATCTTACCAATGATTATTTAAATTCTTTAGATACCAGTATTAGTTCAACTTACAGAAAATGAACAGGTTCCCATACTTCCCATGATACTAGCATTGGCATTTGGTGCTTGTCTTGGAGGTAATGTAATAATTTGTGTCCTGCAGTACTAGTCTGTTTTATGTACAGTAGAACAGACTATTTATACACACCATAGTAGGCTGGCATTATAGCAGGAATACTTGCGTTTAAATAGAACAACTTACACAAAATAAAACCATTTTTACACATCTGATCCATGAAACATCATAACACACGTACTTAGAATTGTCTCAATTTTTACATTGCAATATGAATATTATGTATTGATTCATGACACAGAATCCTTACTCAGTCTGGATCAAACATAAAGCATAGGAACAAAGCTTTCTCTTTCATCAATATGATATAAAAAAAAACTAAAAAAAAATCCATCGATACATACCTTTTTTTCCCTAACCATTGGTTCAAATGTGTTACCTATTTCTATTAAGAGATCATATAGTCCACTATTGTATGAAATCCGTCATATTATCTCTTGTTATATATTTTGGCAATGATTTTTTGAATAAATAATGACGCTTATTATGTCATTAATCCCACTTAAAACTACGCAAACTTTAATTTCAATCAATTTAATGGTATCAGCGAATGAAACAAAGAAATGAATAAAATATATTATAAAAGCGAAGAAAACATATTGTTGTATCACTATATATAGGTTGTTTTAACTCTATGTTGTTGATTATTTTAATAGGAAATGGAACATTAATTGGAGCTTCTGCCAATGTTGTATGTGCAGGAATAGCAGACCAACATGGATATGGATTCTCTTTCTGGGAATTCTTCAAGTAAATATATATTTCATAATATTCATAAACCTTCGAAAATACAGATGGCATGAAAGATTAAAACTAAGATTCAGTTTGTAGTGACTTAGAAAATCTGCATAAAATATATTCTACATTTCTAAATTTTCGAAAACAGAATCAATAAAAAGTAGTTGAAATTTTTCTTTCTGTATCTAAATTAAGGTAACAGTAGTTTAACGATGCTGAGATCTCGATATTCGATTAGGAATTGACATATCCAGGCAACATAACATAAACTGAGAAAATCGCATAAACACCACATCTTGCTATATCTATTTGAAATACCGATCTTAATGCTCCAGATGAGCATTTCGACAAAAAGTATCTCTGTAGTGATACTCGAGGCATAGATATATTGGAATATTTAAAAGAAAATATACAAATGTTGGAGAGCAGATCAAAACAAAAGAACCTAATGTATGGCAAAATTCGGACAATGCATCAGAGCAAGGAGTAAGATCAAGTAAATATGACTTAGACTCGCGAACCACTAAAACGTCGTTACTATATAAAATGAACCAATAAACACGTCAGTTACACAGCAGTATAACGACATGAGTAAAACAGTTTTGCGCAAGGACCAGCTGAAACACACCTCCGGGTGCGAGATTGAAGACCCATTGACTATGGTTTGTTTTATTCCCTTGGTTGGTTGTTTTGTTCTCTTTGGTTGGCTTGTTTGCTCTTTGACACATTCCCAATTTTCATTCTCAATTCTATCGATAAAACATCTGCAATTCTTTCAAACGTATTTATTCAAGAAAGTAATAAATTGAAGTGGTTTGTTAATGCTTAGTAATCTGCATTATTAAGACTTGTTGATTTTTTTCAAACGTTATGTTTGAACTAAATTGGAATAAGCCATATTTGTTTATTGTATCTGTTTATTATAAGACATTAAGAAACATTCACATCAAACTACAAACGTGTTCAAGAAAGATAGAAAAAGGAGAGCAAGAAGTCATTCATGTCGTATTTCTTGACAGTTTCGTCTTTTTAAACAAGGTTTTAATCAACCATCTTCTACTTAATGCATGTATCAAGTAAGGACTGTTTCAGTTGTTTTTCATTCGTTTGATGTATTTGAGCCTCTTTTTTTATATAAAGGACTTTCCGTTTGGAATATACATTGGGTTTTGCGATTTCTGTTATTTTACTTTTTTCTTTGACTCTTTAATTTATTACACATGTTACATACAAGCGTTTTTTTCAGGGTTGGATTTCCGATGATGGTTGTATCAAATATTGTAGCAATGGGATACCTACTCCTGTTCCATGTAGCGATTGAATGGCACCCAAGTGTACAAGATCAATTAAAATAACAGTGTTAACTATTTACATTATCAAAATAAATGTCGACATATCAATTTAATAGTTGAAAACATTGTTGTCACAAAAAAACTATGATAATATATAGGACAAATCGTATTAGAATCACTACTCTGATTATTGTGCATTTTGAGTGAAAGGTTTTCTGTGGCTTGAACAATAGTTACAAGTTTAATCGTTGAATTAATGTAGTTTTCGAATTTACCAAACATTGTCATGGCTTATAATACGTAAGCCTTTATAAAAACCATACAAAAGTTATTTATAGTTCATTTGTCATGTTTTTCTCTCTCAATTTGTCAATCTATGGCTGCGTTTGAAGTTTTACTTCGATTTATTTGCCTATAATGAATAAATGAGCGATTACGTAAATCGGTTAACTAATTTTTACCAAAGCTTCACATGCATCATTGTGAGACACAATGTAATTAAAACATTGTTAAACATCTTAACGAATGTTGTTCTTTACCTTGAAGAAAAAACTATGACTTACAAATGTAGCGTGTGACTTGATTAATTATGTCTATATATATGTATACCTATAACAGTGAAAATAATAACTACTAGTAATTTATTTTCGTATTGCAATATACTTGACAATGTGATATCAAATAGTGCTATTTTTTTATGTTTTTGTTTTTGTTACTTTTTTGTTATATTATGTTATTATTACTTTGAGATTAAAATGTAATTCGTTCAAAGATCCATATGACAACAAAGTTCATCTGTCTCAATATCATCAGTTGATGTAAATGCTAATATTGACACGATACTACTATAAAATATTTGATACAAAATATTTTGATGACCGATGATTGACGATTTGATACTAGAATCATTTTTGTAATAACTAACTAGAAATTAACACAAGAACTTCAAATTTAGAGTCACGATTTTTTGTTAAAAGAGTATCAGTAATGTCGTTTATTTTATTATTTATCAGATTCTATGAATCTTTCAAAAACCGAACCGAGAATATACCACACAAACTGTTGCTTATGTTACTTTTTTTCTGTTTTAAATAAAATAAATTTTGGTGTACTTGGTATTTCTTGATTTTGACACAATATTGTGCAGTGGTACACATACATCTTGTAGTAAAGGACAATATCTTTTCTTATTCCTAGGTAAATATATGAGGCGGTAATTAAGCAGACATTATTTGTCTATGATTAACAACAAAAGTTTCCTCCTTCCCTTGTTTATTGAGCTAATTGACCTTTTATTGTTATAAGCTTCCCAAGTAGTTATACAGCATTGGCTTTCACATTTTAAAGTTTGAATGATCCTGATCAAGATCAACCCAGAAAAGAAGTTTTGGACGCATCCACTCCATTTAAGGTGATTTTCATTTTTAAGCACTGAGTCAATTCTGGTGTTGGTGGTCACGAAACACGCGGTTGGTGTACAAATAAACTCATCATAGATACCAGGACTCAAAATGTCAAACCTGATAACCATGACGAGTGTGGTTGAAGATTTGTCTATTCCATTGTTGGTCCCTTTTTCAATAACATCGATTCAGAAATGAGACAAAATGCAACAACGGTCACAGTTTCTCATTACACAACTATAAACGAACAACTATATAATATTTACCAAGGAAGGAACGTTACAATAAAAAAAAATGCCGCTCTGCTTATTTTTTCGGCCATGGTTGTTGATCAGCCAGAAAGTCAATATTCCACGTTTTTACTAGACACCTTGAGGGTGACTGTGATCAAGTTTGGTTTCAAATAGTACAGTGGAAGGCATAGAACTTTTTTTTTTTAAAGGTTACAGTTGAAAAACAGACGGACGAAACATCCTTAGTCACTAGTCCTTTCATTAAGTGAAATAAAAAATCTTCACGTTTAGTTTCAATCTAAGAATAATTTGAGAAAAATAAATCTGTGTTTTACCACGATGTCTACACCGATTATAAAGGCGTGATCTTCATGTATATACTTTATAATTTGCACAAGAAAGGGAATAAATTGTTATCTTTTATCTGTATTTGAAGAATTTGTGATGCTCAATGCACTCAAACTTCGTTTTTCATCCCCCTTTTCTTTTTATACTAGAGTAGTATTAAAACGAAAAGTGCGTCTGTCGTGAGAGAAAGCATATATTCCCTTTTTAGAATATTTTAGAATCGCCACTGAGAGGGTTTCATATACTTGTAGTTATGACATCCACAATAAAGAGGTTAACGTTTAATAGCTGGTAATTTTCTGCCATCAAACTTCCACTCAGTTGGGACAAAAATATCCAGAGGTTACGAAGAGGCAATAAAAAAATTTAAGATAAAGAAACCCCGCCAATACTCTGGAAAAATAAAAAAAAAGGCTAAAAGAAAAAGAACAGACAAATACGTAAAATTATCAGTACAAAACGGAAAATTATTTGATATCTTAATCAATCAAAAGCCAAAAGTTCTTTAAAGTTTTAAAAAATATTACCCAAGACATAATAAGTGTTAACTGCAAAATGTTTTTATATCAGTAAAATACGAAAAAAGGATATTTGCTCTGGATACTGTCTTTTGAACAGCTCCTGATAATGTTTTGTCTAATTTTAAGAAAATTCGGTAAAGTTATTGATTTTTGAAAATTTTGTCAATCTCAATGTTAACTGCTGAAAAAAAAATCTCTCAACAAGTTAAATACAGAAAAAATAAATTTTGCTCTAAAAGCTGTCTGATGATCATAGATACATACTGTTCGAGTTATAAAAGCTATAAACCCAGGTTTAAACGTGATCATTTTCTTCATAAGGTAATGCCTGTACCAAATTATACCTATGACAGTTGTTTTCCATTCATTTGAATGTGGTTTGATTTTGCTAATTCATAAAGGACTTTTCAGATTGAATTTTCATTAGTGTTTGTTTTCGTTATTTTTCTACGAACAATAACAATACGCCTGGTTAATTGATTCATGTATGCCACCATATGAGACAAGAGTGTGAAAATAAATATCGGTTTTATTAAAATTCTGAAGAATAGTTATCAAAGGTACCAGGATTATAATTTAGTACACCAGACGCGCGTTTCTTCTACATAAGACTCATCAGTGACGCTCATATCAAAATATTTATAAAGTCAAACAAGTTCAAAGTTGAAGAGCATTGAGGATCAAGAATTCCGAAAAGTTGTGCCCAATACGGATAAGGTAAGTTTTGTAAACAGGAAATTTGTAAAAATGACCACATTATTGATATTCATGTCAGCACCGAAGTGTTCACTACTGGGCTGGTGATAGCCTCGGGGACGAAATAAAAGTACATTAGAAATGTTAAAAATTATCCTAAATTAAGGAATGTATCTCCCTCAAGTAAAGCTCTGATTCCTTTCGCGGATTTGGCTTTACTTTTTTGACTTTTTGGATTATATCTCATCTTTTATATAACCTTTGGATTTCAAATATTTTGGCCACTAGCATACCTAAAGAGACATGTAGTCGAAATGCGCATCTGGTGCAGAAAAATTGGTACGTTAATGTTATTAGCCATTGCTGAAGATCATGGCATTGGACTGTTCATTTTTATGTATAAAATCAAAAACCATTGATACCTATGTGGTAAATGTTTTATATGATACCATTACAATTGAAAACAAAGCAGTTTCTGCTTTAATATAACAGACTTTCGCTTACTAACCATGCACAGGCTGAATGAGTATGGGAAGTTTGTCTTTAACACAATGAAGGTTACAATGTAGTCGGCTTTAGCTCAAAACCAACAAATATCTATCACAGCAACTTCCAAGCAAGGACTGAAGCTCATAAACTCAACAAACGCAGGACTTCGGGAATGTTCGGAGAGCCGACAACCTTGCTTCGGAAGTTGCTATCACAGAAGTCATTAATTCATGTAATGACAACATAGATATTGACACATCACGTTTATACTTTATAAACATCTCAAACAACAAATCTGAGACGATGTATTTGTCTGGAAAGGTCTATTGTACTGAGAAAGCACTGTTTATACTTTTAATCATCGTCGTTTCTTATATTACTGAATCACCATCTCTATTTCTTTAATTACTGAGTAGCTTTATATATTTTATCATTAGATATAAAAAAAAAATGGCTTTATACCTGATAAAACATATTGAGCTTCCCTCTATATTGTACTTCCTCAATATCAAAAAAGAAAACTTTCAACATTTTATCAATCAAACAATGCAAGAAATAACTCCAATTGAAAGATTAATAAAGATTTGAAAACCATTTCAAAGGAAGAGATACAAGGGTCAATCTTTGGCCACGGAAATTGCAAAAAAAGAACAATTCATTAAGCCTTTCAAGGTTGTGTCAATTTAATAGATAAATGAATAAGGTTACATAAACTGAACACTCAAGTGTAGAAATGTAAGTGTGGTCATAAAAAGTTACAATTAACATTTTTGACCAATGATTTTTTTTTACATTGAGAATGAAATATAGCCAACCCTTACTCAAAAAGATATTTTAAAAACCACATTAACATCTTTGATTCAATCATCTTAAAGAAACATTTATAAGAAGAATACTAAACTCCAATGTAAATTGAAAAGGGGGAAGCTCATAAAAAAATGACAAAAGTAAATGCATGTCTTCATCAACCAATAGAATGACCAACTGGCGATTTGGAACAGACATTTTCAAAAAGATATGACATAGTTTACTTGGCTTTATATTTAGCTTGAATGACAGTTGAATGTATTTCTGATTTATTGACAAATGTCTGTACAAATGTTCATAGCCTTTACAGAAGATAATGCCAAGGACTCTTAATATCATGATAATGTAGTATGAAATCCAGATCACTCATAGAAATGCAGTCAGTGGTAAATACAGGGTCATTTCAATTCAAATACAGCAACTTCTGGAGAGAGAAAACAGCAATCATAACATATATTCATTTGCTTAACAAACAGTTAAAATAATTGTTTAGCTGAGGGCAGCCTCATACGACTGTGGAGGAACCCTGAGCATTTGGGGCAATTTTGAACACAGGTTCAAGCTTGATACTTTCTGAATTTGAAATCAAAAGTGTCTTCGGACAACAACGACACAAACAATGATGAAATTATAGCATTATATGAACGCCAAAAAATGTTTACAGTTGTATAACAAGAGGCTCTCAAGAGCCTGAATCGCTCACCTTAATTCTTTTGGTTAAATCTCTCATCAATGATCATTTTGGCTTTTCAATTTATTTAAATGTTCTTTGAATCGTCCTATTTTCTTCAAAAGCAAAAAAATTCATTTACTCCTATGTTCTATTTAAACCATAGGAGCTATGTTTCTTGACATACAAGGAAATAAAATATAAAATTTATACTAGATACTCTGAAACTCATTTAGCCTAAGTTTGGCTGAAATTGATACAGCAGTTTCAAAGAAGAAGATTTTTTAAAGTAAGTCATCATGATGAACAAATTGTGAAAAAAGTCTTTAAAGGGCATTAACTCCTTAAGGGGTCAATTGACAATTTTGGTCAAATTGACTTATTTGTAGATCTTACTTTGCTTAACATTTTTGCTATTAACAGTTTATCTGTATCTATAATAATATTCAAGATAATAACCAAAAACTGCAAAATTTCTTTAAAATCATCAATTCAGGGGCATTATACCTGAAAAACCAGTTACCCAATTCGGCTGAAAATTTCAGGACAGGTAGACCTTGACCTAATAAATGCTTTAACTTCTTGTCTTATTTGCTCTAAATGCTGGAGTTTTTGAGATATAAGCCAAAAACTGCATTTTACTGTGTGTTCTATTTTTAGCCATGACAGCCATGTTTTTTGACGAAATAGAAAATAAAACACAAACTTTATTTTATACACCCTACTGATCATTCAGTTGAAGTTTGGTTGAATTTGGTTGAGTAGTTTTAGAGGAGAAGATTTTTTAAAGTTAGCAAATATGATGAACAAATTGTGAAAAATTGTCATTAAAGGACAATAACCCCTTAAGGGGTCAATTGACAATTTTGGTCATATTAACTTATTTGTAGATCTTACTTTGCTGATCATTTTTGATGTTTACAGTTTATCTTTATCAATAATAATACTCAAGATAATGACCAAAAACTGCACAATTTCCTTAAAATTACCAATTAAGTGGCAGCAACCCAACAATGGGTTGTTTGATTCATCTGAAAATTTCAGGGCTGATAGATCTTGACCTAATGAACACTTTTATCCCTGACAGATTTGCTCTAAATGCTTTCGTTTTTGAGATATAAGCCAAAAACTGCATTTGCCCCCTATGTTCTATTTTTAGCAATGGCGACCATGTTTGTTGATAGATCAAAACTTCGGATACAATTTATAAACTAGATACCCTGAGGAACATTCAGTTAAAGTTTGGAAGTATTTGGCCTAGTAGTTTCAGAGGAGAAGATTCTTGGAATAGTTTACGACGACAGACGACGGACGAGGGATGTCGACGGATGTCGACGGACGCCAAGTGATGGCATAAGCTCACTTGGCCCTTCGGGCCAGGTGAGCTAAAAATGGGGTCTTAAACACAACTGACCTCCTTGTGAAGTTTACAATCTAGTCTGTCTACTATAATACAAAGAACACAACAAGTATGTATTACAGTAGTATTTAATTTATCAAATGACAAAATATATTATCACATTCATATATTTATACAAAACTTCCAATATCAAAACATCAAACATGAGGCATATAATTCATTTGACTGAACAGTTCTATTTTACTGAAAGAGTACTTTTAGCTCTTAAGTTATCCTTGTTTTCTTATCTCTTTGAAAAGCTATCTCTAATATCTTAATTGCAGTGTAACTTCATACCTCAGTCCTGTTGGTAGTAACCTGATAACACCATATGAACACTTCTATATATCAAATTTTCTCAGTATGAAAAACAGAACTCTCTTAGGTCTTGTCATTCAATTAGCCTTGATAACTCTGGTTAATACAGATTTTACTTAATATTTTCTTATTATGTATAAAAAAGTATGGTTTTGATTACACACTTTTAAAATCCACAAACACAGTGCTATCAGAAAAAAGTTTACAATATATTTTACATACATGGTACCCAGATATAGAAATTTGAAAATAACCACCCATAGAAGTAATTTGAACCTGTACAACATGTATCACACCTCCCCATGTGGCAATTTTAATTTGCCTTCTTTGCATCAAAATGATAAGATGGTGATATATTCAAGTTTTGTTTCGATATTTCAAATAATGATGCATATTTCACATAAATCATTATATCAAGAAATGTTCCTGATAATGGGTAGCTCTGTCATATTAAATATCCTAATACAATTTAAGTACAATCAATCATCATCCCTCCGTCGTACATTTCTTGCTCCAGAGGTTAATTTTCTTTTCTTAAATGTCACATTAGTGTCTTTACCAAGAGATGTCACAGTTTTCTCCTTAAATTTAGATCGTTTTTCCTGTGTTTTCTTTTCCTCCTGAGGTGGAGGAAGTTGTACCTCCTCTGGTGGAGGGAGTTGTATTTCTTCAGGTGGAGGTGGTAATGGTATGTGTTCTATTGGCAGAGGTTCTGACGGAGGTAGTGGAATAATATCTGGTTCTGTGGGTAGTGGTGGGGGCGGGGCTTCTGTTGGTATTGGTGGGGGAGGAGCTTCTGTTGGAAGTCCATAGAATTCTGACGCGGACTCTTCTTCTTCTTCCCTAGAAAATATAAATAGTAAATAACTATGAAAGTACTAGTATTCAAGTATGAACTAAGTTAATGTTTGTTGTCTTTGTCTTTGCATGCATGGACTAATCCATGTAATCTTAAGTCTCAAGTTTTCATATTAACACAAGATACAAAGTTTCATTCATACTATCAAGTGTTCGTAATTTATCTATAAAGATATATTATAAGGCAAAATATGCTTTTAAATTATAAAATTTAGATTGAATAAAAAAAATCAACTAAAGAAGAAAAAATGATAGTAACATGAAATACAAAAAAAAATATAACTAACGTCATGAAATAAAGCGGGAAAAGAAATGCAGGTTTTCTTAACTAGATGTTGATTTCCAGTTTTATTTAATACCTTGTTTACTGTGGATTCATTTATGTTCGTGTGTATCAATTTTTGTGAATTACTCTTAGTTGCTTCTTAGTATTTTCATACTTTTTTTTAGGAAAAAGCTAACCTTATGTAATACAATGGAAAAAGGCTATGTTGGGGCTCTTTATAGCTTGATGTTCATGGTGAGCCAAGGCTCTGTATAAAAGGTCATACTATGACCTTTAAATTGTTAAATTTTTATATATTGTGACTTTGATGGTGATTTGTCACTCATACCATATCTTCTTATTTATGTATAGATCTTTGTAGTATTAAAACATAAATATTGTTTGTCCATTTTTAAGTTTAAACTCCAAATTATATTATTGTAATTAAAATATTCCTGTATGTATTTTATACACATTATTCTCTTCACAGACAGAAAAGGTTGAAGCTAATAAATTGTGCACTTACTGGTTAGCAATTGTTTGCCATCTACCATAAGCTGACTGAGGTACTCTAGGCATTGGTCCCACTGAAACTCCAGGCTCACTTTTATCTTCTTCTAGATTTTGCTGAAATGAAATGACATTTCACAATATTTTTCAATCTTTTAAAAGAAAAAAATTTCAAGACATGTCATTGTTGAAAATTGAACTTGATGTGGGTTCATGTCGGTCATATTTGTTTTTTTTCTGAAATTAGTTTGTTATAATTAGGCCTGCAGTTTTCTTTTTTGAATTGTTTGACATTTTTCATTTTGACCCGTTATAGACGACAATACGATATTGATTTTTCTCATCGATGAGAGCTGTGCGGTGACCTATAATTATTTACATCAACTGCATTTTAAAAACTCTGATGGATAGCTGTCTCATTGGCAATCATACCACATCTCCATATATATTTGTTTCCAATAGCTTATGGATTTCTTATCTTAACATTGCTACTTTAGTTTTATTTGATTAAACATTTATAATTTAGAGTGACAAATTTACAGTGTAAGTTGAAATCATTAAAGTATATTTAATTTCCTTCAAAGGTGGTGAATACAAACCTCTTCAAAAGCTTTTTGTTTTTCTGCTTCTTCTTTTGCTTTCTCTTCCTGGGCTTTTACTTCTACTAAACTGACAAATTCCTCCGGTGCTACCCAAATTGTTTCTGAAATACATTTTAGACACTTCTTTTTAAAATAAATTAAACTATATTTCTATTATTTCATTACCCCTTCTATGAACAATCTTTAAACAAATGAAAACAATAATGTGTCCTCAGTACACGAATGCCCCACTCGCACTATCATTTTCTATGTTCAGTGGACCGTGAAATTCTGGTAAAATCTCTAATTTGGCATTAAAATTAGAAAAATCATATCATAAGGAACATGTGCACCAAGTTTGAAGTCAATTGGACTTCAACTTCATCAAAAACTACCTTGACCAAAAACTTTAACCTGAAGCGGGACAGACGGATGGACGGACGAACGGACGCACAGACCAGAAAACATAATGCCCCTCTACTATCGTAGGTGGGGCATAAAAATAACACAACCTGTTATATTAATCAACTTTATTTTGTCTTTAGCCCTTTCTAGTCCACTTCAATCAATTTTGTAATTATCAAATATTTTTAATGCAGATAAATAGCAAAGATTTCAGTTTTACGTATATTGGGCAATTAATATTCGTTTTATTTTGTTCTTGCAAAAGTCAGGGAAAACAAGAATGTGTCCCCAGTACACGAATGCCCCACTCGCACTATCATGTTCCATGTTCAGTGGACCGTGACATTGGGGTAAAAACTCTAATTTGGCATTAATATTAGAAAGATAACATTTGTACCAAGTTTGAAGCACTTGGACTTCAACTTCATCAATCAAAGCGCGAAAGCGCTGTAAAGGCAGTTAATTACAGGTTGTGTGTATTTCTAGTCCAGTTATATCATTATCTTCCATAGAACAGAGGTGGTTTGTAGAATTTAAGATTTAGAGTTCTTTTGTACCTAGTTCACCTATATCTACATGTATAGTCTACTGTTTACAGTATATTTTCTGTGCCTCCCATGAAATGCATTTTTAGCCATGGTCTTGTCAGTTTGCTATAAATTTATGAGTTTGACTGTCCCTTTTGTGTCTTTCGTCCCTCTTCTTTAGACACATAAGAACTTTTTCTTTTCAATATAATTATAAATAGACTATTTTTAATTATTGATTGTATACGCATATTCTATGACTCCCATAAAAAATAGTTCACAAAGATTGACTAGTCTCTGTACTGTGTGTATAGCAAGAACATCAAGTAACATAATGGTAAATGTACATAGAAACATGTCAACTTTTTTGATGACCATACCTGCCAACTGTCAGTATTTGCAGAGTATTTCCCCCATCGAGCTCGAGGCTCCCAAATTGCAATTTTGTAAGAGCAATTTTGTCGACTATTTTAAAGAAAACAATTAATTCAACAATGGCTATGAGCTTGTTAATGCACGAAGAAGCCAAAAACCACATTAGAATATATTTGAAGGGAATCCATGACAAATTGTCCCACTTTTTCACTAACTCGTCCCACTTTAAAAACAAGAGTGTACACACTGAAATGTCTCGCCTTCTTTACTAATCATTGATATTATGTTGATAGTCCTAATAATAAAGCTTTATTACAACTGTCACATAATCTTAACATAAACCAAGAAAACTAAACATTGACCTTTGGACCATGAAAATGAGGTCAAGGTCAGATAAACCATGCCAGGTTGGCATGTACAGCTAACAATTCTTCCATACAACAAATAAAATTGACTTATTGCTTATAGTTTAAGAAAAACAGACCAAAACACAAAAGCTTAACACTGAGCAATGAACCGTAAAAAATGAGATCAAGGTCAAATAAAACCTGTGCGACTGACATGTAGATCATGAAATATTTCCATACACCAAATATAGTTGACCTATTGCATGAAGTATTAGAAAAACAGACCAAAACTCAAAAACTTAGCTTTGACCACTGAACCATGAAAATGAGGTCAAGGTAATATGACACCTGCCAGGTAGACCTGTACACCTTACAACCATTCCATACACAAAATATAGAAAACCTATTGCAAACAGTATAAGAAAAACAGACCAAAACACAAAACTTAACTATAACCACTAATCCATGAAAATGAGGTCAAGGTCAGATGACACCTGCCAGTTGGACATGTACACCTTAAAGTGCTTCCATACACCAAATATACTAGACCTATTGCTAATAGTATCTCAGATATGGACTTGACCACCAAAACTTGTTCGCTGATCCATGAAATGAGGTCGAGGTCAAGTGAAAACTGTCTGACGGGCAAGAGGACCTTGCAAGGTATGCACATACCAAATATAGTTATCCTATTACTTATAATAAGAGAGAATTTAACATTACAAAAAAAATTTAACTTTTTTTTCAAGTAGTCACTGAACCATGAAAATGAGGTCAAGGACATTGGACATGTGACTGACGGAAACTTCGTAATATGAGGCAACCATATACAAAGTATGAAGCATCCAGGTCTCCCACCTTCTAAAATATAAAGCTTTTAAGAACTGAGCTAACATCGCCGCCGCCGTAGGATCACTATCCCTATGTCGAGCTTTCTGCGAAAAAGTCGCAGGCTTGACAAAAAAACTGCCCCAACCTGGATTACCAAATCGCCCCACTTGTGAACTGTGTTAAATCCCGTTAATATTACTCCTGCCAACTGGTCCCATCTAATGGAAATTGGTGAAATCTAGATAAATATATTATTAACCAGGATGAATTTAGTAATGCCAACTCGCCCCACTTATGGAAAAAGATGTTATCCCATTGAATATAAGTTCAATTCCTTATATTGCATTATGATACATTTAACAGGTTTCTTTTCAATTGTTATGCAAATAACTAAGCTTCAAAACTTACAGTTATTCTTCAACAATCAGTTTTTTTTTTTAGAATTATATATAATTTCAGTATATACATGTATCAATAATAGTAATTAAATTAATTTTCGGTTTGTTTGTATTCTGTGTAGATTAGTTTTCATTAAAGTGGTGCGAGTTTTTATTTTTAATTATATATATATATATATATTAATCTAAATATTACCATTTTTTTATAAGTAGGGCAGGAGTAATATTAAACATGATTTAACCAATTTCACATGTGGGGCGATTTGATAAATCAGTTTGTGGCGGTTTTTTAAAAAGTGGGGCGATTAACCAGTGGGCGACTTGTCCTGCTTCCATTTGAAGGCCCCCTAGCTTGAAGGTTTTGTATGACTATATGAACCATCTTTCACGTAAAACCCCTATGTGCATTTTGAAAAGTTGTCAGATATGTTTCTAACTCCAGGCAAAATCTACCGGTATGAATGAAAAAGAAGTTTTCAATTAAGGCTCTGTGGCCATAACAGCTGTCTCATTAGCATTTTAACCACTTCCCATATTTGCAATTAAAACAATAGAAGAAAATTATTCAACGCAAAAACAAAACTTACTTGTAAATATGAAATTCTCTTTACGGTATGAGTTTTTCTCATTGTTTGAGATTGTACAGTAGTACCTGTAACTGCTTATACCTATTTCTTATTCACTTTTGCTTGATAAACTCTCTAAATATCATATACATTGTACCACATCTCCTTATTTTTATAAGCATTCCTATAACATGAACAATTGTAATTCAATTCTATATACCAAAGCAAAATGAACTGCACCACTTTCATTCACTAGTATGCATCTTTTGGCAAAATACAAGTTCTTAAATGACACAATATATATTTATTGATAAAAAAATAAAATTTAGTATACAACTCTTTAACAGGTATAAAAAAAAAGCCCACTAGTTTCATAACTTGTGAAATCTGTGCTGAAAACATAGACATTGATGGTATTTGAGTAATTCCATATGTGAAGCTCAACATTAGCTCGTCAGTTGGTGGTGGACAGTTATAGTTCCTTCCTGCAGGCTAGGATGAATGACTTATCAGGAAAACCAATTTCACAAATCAAAACTTTCCTCTAGATTTCTCCTACAATATTCATCCAGTTTAGTTCTTTTGTTTTAATTGGACACCGTCCTGATTTTTAATTTTGCAAACCATTCAGTCTCTTGCTTGCAAATGGTGCATGAAAATAGGATGGGTATGGCAGTAGACAAGTCTCTTTAATGTGGGTTTGTGCCCTGAAAAAAAGTTTTATAACTTAAGTTTTTTTGAAACTTGTGCAACACACACACCTAAACAACTATAACATAGAAGAGAGCATCATTCGTGTCAATGTTTCGTTCCTGTTTACATTGTCATTGATATTTTTTCAGAAAGCCTGAGGCATAGCTCATGAATTCCTGTCATTACATCCTAAATTAATATAATTACTGCTAGAATAATTATCAGCATGATATACGTACACTATCATTGTACAGCCCAAGTCTTCAGTATATATAATTGTTGCATTCATTCACTCCTGTGTTCAGTCGTTCAAAAATATTTAAACATCAACAAATGATCTTTAATAAGGACAAGAAAACACTAGAAAAGATACGTACGGAAGCAAGTTAACTCGTACCAACGGAAACTCGTACCATGTTAACTCGTACCAAAAAAGTTAACTCGTACCACTGGGTAGTCGTACCACTGCAAACTCGTACCATCAAAAATATATTAAAAATTACGAATCTTTTATGGTATTTTTTTTAAACTTAATAAAACTAATGGTAAATTACTTGAATTTTATACTGGATTTTAAAAGACAAAAATATGAATGTTTTTCTAAAAGCTTTATTTTTTAAGCTGATCTTTCAAAGTAGTCATATTCCAGAAGAAAGTAAAAAGCTTTAACTGTACCTTAAGTTGAATATCTATATCCAAATTATCCAAATGAAATTAATTAACGCTGTAATCCATGATCACATATCGAATGCTATGTTTACAATTGTTGAAAGCCATGTGCTTTTTGGCGGGAAAATTCGGGAACAGGAACAGTTACATTTCATTGTAACTTATTATTTATAAAAAGTAAGAATTTCATTTTTGAAATCATTTTGATTAACTGTTAGGATTTTTTCATGAAGAATTAATTTGGAATGATTAAAAATTAAATTCAATAATTATCAGTAAAAGTTTTAAAAAAGAGTCAAAGGAGACATCAGAGACATATAATACAATTTTCTCTGGAGACATCAAAGCAAATTTGCCACGGTATTTTCTATCCAATAGACAGGGAACATTAGCTACAAATTGGTCATCGTTCTTTCAAATTATATACATGTTACAGAATTGAAAGGTATTGAAAGTAAATTATAAACATCACTAAAACTCATTTAAAAGCATTTAAATAAGTTGTTACGAGTTAGCAGTGGTACGAGTTTGCATTGGTACGAGTTTTTAAAATGTGGTACGAGTTGACGTTGGTACGAGTTTACAATGGTACGGGATAACTATAATTCATACGTACATACAACCCGTGTTTTATAAGTGTATTTGAAAGAGAAATATATCTGGTTAAACGATGTATAAAGGAGAAATATATCTGGTTAAACGATGTATAAAGGAGGAAAAATTGTAGATATTGCATTACGATGCTTTCTACCTATAGCACGTGGATATGTTTACATATTTAGACTTGACCCAGTATGACCCGTACCTTGTAGGTCACCGCCGTCGTTTAAACACTAGACTAGTATAAGACAATAAAAAGCTGAAGCCTGTACTATTTGTGTGAAGTAAATGTGTTTGTTCTGTACATTTAAATTGTTTTACCTGATTGCAAGGACGTATATATCTATCCGTTTCCTTCTCAATTCACTTTGTCAAATTCTTCGAACTTCTTCAAAACATACGTATTACTGCGCCCGGAAGTGAGAAAAATATGAGAAATCCTCGTAAAATAATGCTATCTTCAATTTTGTGGAATCCATTTTGTTATATTTATTATACAAAGATAAAAAAAGTTACGATTAATTATGAATTTGCATATCATTATACGGAACGTTTATGGACTATTTTTCATAGCTGTATGTCGGTCATTTTGGCGGGAAATCATGTACACATACACACGTAGATTGGCTGGTACCCGATCGTAATGTTACACATCACATATATCAAATAGCTAATACCCGGAACGTAGTACCGGGAACCAGGATAATACGTAGACAACATACATAACTAATACCGAAATTGAAAACGCTTTACGGTTTCTCGTTCATAAACCGAATTCCGCTTTGAATTATAGAAGATGCAATATTAATCATGTTCAGTCGACTTTTCATTGTTTTATCAACGTCTGAAAGAATCTTTAGATGTCAGATAACACTCGAAATTGACCCGACCTCTTTCCACACGGAATACACATAATGATAGTTTGTAGTCAGGTTGACTGCTTATAATGCAAAATACACACTAATAACAAGTTCTATAAAACAAACAATACACACTGATCGTTTCTTTAGTCCCCAATGTAAATGAAAGAAACAAAAACCATATCATACCATAAAAAGAAGAGGAGAAATTCGAACATTTCCGGATCTATTTCTGGCAAAAAGACCCCCTGCATAGATTGCGTATGAAAAGATGAACCTCATGACTTAAAAGTCAGGCCTTAAAGCACTGCCTTTAAAAACAGCCTTGACCAAAATCTTTAACCTGAAGCGGGACAGACGGACGGACGAATGGACGCACAGACCAGAAAACATAATGCCCCCCTACTATCGTAGGTGGGGCATAAAAATTGCACTCAAAGATTAGATGGTTTACAGTAAATAAAAATTTAGACTTCTTTAGTCTGTGAAACTAATCATAAAATTTAACACTTTAACCCCAGAAACAGCAAACTGAAGTTTTATTTTCATATCTAATGTCAAAAGAGAGACAACTTACTTTTAAAAATAATTAGTATAGTATATTGTAGAATCCTTAACTATAAGGCCACGTTTTTTTAATTTGTTGGTTTACGGATTTTTCCCTTAAAAAAGTCGGGTCGGTCGGTCGGAAAAAAAAGAAAAAAAAATATCTTTCAAAACAGAAAAATATGCAAAATAAATATATATTTCACCTTACTAACAAATGTTTGTCTTATTTGCTGGTTTGTCATCATTTCTTAACATTTAGTCCGATGAAATATTATTGATCAGTGATCATGAACATTCCTGTAAAAAAAAAGGGGTGTTTCACGGATAAAGACGAAATAAATCGTCATTTAACAAACAAGAAAAACAGATTCGCGTAGCTCTCAATCAATTCCAGAAAACTTGGTAAATAATGATCTTCAATCACAAAAACTGATAAAGAAAAAAATTGTAAAAACGTCGTACAAAAATAAGTTTCAACACATGTGTCGAAAAACGTAATAGACTCGTCCACTGGAAAAACGACAATATCGGGTTAATCAGTTGTCATGCAATCCGGTTTTTATCCCAATGATTGATATTTATGAAACAAGAAAATTTCATATGATTTGTTAATATTCAGTACTTTAATTGATGTATTCCACCTGTGAACATTTGGACAAGTCTATTTCTCTGAGATGATGCATCTTACGGACCGATGACAAATAAGGGAAACGAACTTATTTTGTAATAGGTTTTCAACACAGGTTTCGTTTCGCAAAATTATTTGTGCAAAAGACATTTCAAGGTCAGTTATAATTGACTAGTCTATTTTAAGAAACGTAAATTGGAAGTTTTATTTTTCACAACAGAAAGTGTTATCAACTTTGTTAATAGTTAATGCATTTCATTTTATAAAAAAAGAAAATTTAATTATTTTTCAGGGATAATCCATTGATAAGGGTCGGCGGGAATAAAAAAGCATGAAAAGTCAATTTTATTTTTATTCTGAAAATCGGCAAAATCGGGTCGGCGGATCCGTAAACCAACAAATTAAAAAATCCTGGCCTAACATATGATAAATAAATGGGGAATGTGTCCATGAGACACAAATGATGCCCTTGCATATCATATAAATTTATGAAGGGACATAACTGAAGAACGGCAAAAAGTGACACTACCCAAATCATCAATTGTTTTTAGTTTTGTGGTAATAAACATTGTGTATAAATTCCATAACAAATGGTTAAGGCAAACTAAAGTTATAAAAAAATTATGAAAAAAATCAGCATTTTTCCATTTGTAAAGGGGCCTTTATCTAGAACAGTATATGTGATTCCAACACTTTATTTATTCTACGTTTTGTGGTAATGAGCATTGTAAATAAGTTTCATAATATTTGGTTGAGGCAAAATTAACTTAGAGAAAGAAAATCAATTTGGGAGCATACAGAAAAACAAGAGTTACACTTAATGCACCCTCTGGATACCGTGGGGTCAAAAAATTCTGATTGACATTCTGTTCCTGGTTTAAACAAGAATGTGTCCATAGTACACGGATGCCCCACTTGCACTATCATTTTCTATGTTCAGTAGACCGTGAAATTAGGGTCAAAACTTTAATTTGGAATTAAAATTATAAAATCATATCATAGGGAACATGTGTACTAAGTTTCAAGTTGATGTAACTTTAACTTCATCAAAAACCACCTTGACCCAAAACTTTAACCTGAACTTCACACTATCATATTCTATGTTCAGTAGACCATTAAAATGGGGTCAAAACTATAATTTGGCATTAAAATTAGAAAGATCATATCATGGGGAACATGTGTACTAAGTTTCAAGTTGATTGGACTTCAACTTCTTCAAAAACTACCTTCACCAAAAACTTTAATCTGAAGCGAACGGACGCACGGACGCACAGACCAGAAAACAAAATGCCCCTCTACTATCGTAGGTGGGGCATAAAAATAAGTAAAATGTTTATTTTACCATTAGTTTCTACATTCCAGTAGTAAGAGTAACCTTCAGGTGATTTAGCTTCAAACCATTTACATGTAGCTAGTTTGGTCATCAATTCCTCCTCTGCTTTTAATACTGCTTCTCTCTCTTCTTCCTCCTTTTTCAATTTTGCCTCTCTCTCTTTCCGTTTTGCTTCTTTGTCAGCTAGCTTTTCTGATAAAAAATGTAAATAAACTTATATATTGAGAATGAAAATAGGGAATGTGTCTAAGAGACAACATCCTAATAAAAGTGCAAAAAAAAGGCAAAGTTCAAATAAGCTATCTGCATTAAATTTAAATTAGAATATTACTACTAGTCCAAAACTAAAACAAAATCAACAGTATTAAAGAAAAAAGTACATTTCAACATTTTGATCATTTTACTTTCTTAACTAGATGTGAGTGTCAAAGTGACACGAATGGCCCTGTCTCAAAAAGTTGAAAAATCTGCAATTTCAATAACACATGTGGACACAAACAGGATTGTAGTCTCACATATCAAAAATTTTCAAAGTTATAAACCCTTAATTTTGGGGAAAATTTACAGAGCGAACAAAACTTTAATTTGATCGGTAACTCATCATGGTTAACTCAGATACCTAAAATCAGCCCAAAATCTGAAAGAGTTTAGAAAAAAAGTCTGTATAACTGTGTTTTTCAACAATTTATTAAAGTCCAAAGCCTGTAATTTCGGCAAAAATTAGCGGAGTGGAACAAAACTTACACTTGATCTGTAACTCATCATGGTTAACTCACATATTAAAAATAACCCCAATATCTGAAGGCGTTTAGAAAAAAACTCAGTATAATGGTTTGTTGCAGAATGACAGACAAGGGTAAAACTATATGGCACCAACCATGGGCCATAAAAAAATAATTAAAATAATGTTATTAATTAATTCTTTATTTTTATAAACAGTAAACTTGTTGAATTATATTTAATTACAGCATACTATTTTTAGATTTTTTATTCTGTTCAATATGTTGTTTTGAAGGTTTATTCATTAAAAGCTAAGTATATGTGATTGGATGATATTTCGGATTTTGATCAAAAGTTTAATTTTGATTTTTACCAATGTTGTGTCTGATTGGTTACAAAAGCCTGATAGTTTACAACCGATTTCATTTCACCCAAAAGCCTGACAGTTTACCACCGACATCATTTCACCTAAAAGCCTGCTGGTTTACCACCGATATCATTTCACCCAAAAGCCTGATAGTTTACCACCGATATCATTTCACCCAAAAGCCTGATAGTTTACCACCGATATCATTTCACCCAAAACCCTGATAGTTTACCACCGATATCATTTCACCCAAAAGCCTGATAGTTTACCACCGATATCATTTCACCCAAAAGCCTGACAGTTTACCACCGATATCATTTCACCCACAGTTACCTTATACAAATGAGATTTTACAACCAATATCATTTCACCCAGTTACCTTATACAAATGAGATTTTACCACCGATATCATTTCACCCACAGTTACCTTATACAAATGAGATTTTACCACCAATATCATTTCACCCACAGTTACCTTATACAAATGAGATTTTACCACCAATATCATTTCACCCACAGTTACCTTATACAAATGAGATTTTACCACCGATATCATTTCACCCACAGTTACCTTATACAAATGAGATTTTACCACCAATATCATTTCACCCACAGTTACCTTATACAAATGAGATTTTACCATCGATATCATTTCACCCACAGTTACCTTATACAAATGAGATTTTACCACGGATATCATTTCACCCACAGTTACCTTATACAAATGAGATTTGACCACCAATATCATTTCACCCACAGTTACCTTATACAAATGAGATTTTACCAGCATCAGTTCTAATTTTTACACCATATTTTGCAGCAAGTTCAGGATTATCCTTCAAATCTTTCTTGAACGCTTCCATGGCTGCCTGAAATTAAATTATCAAACATTACATTATCACAGCTGCATTATCATTCAAGAAAAATTAAATCCACCATTTTCTACATAAGAAAATGCCTGTACCAAGTCAGGAACATGACAGTTGTTATCCATTCATTTGATGTGTTTTAGCGTTTACTTTTACCATTTGCGTAGAGACTTTTAGTTTAGAATTTTCCTCTGAATTCAATATTTTTGTGATTTTACTTTTTCCTCTATATTGTTTTTTGTCGATACAAAAACAGAAAACTCAGAGTTCGTTTCTTTTTGTTTATATTTTACTTTTTCCTATTAAATAATAAAGACATGAAAAGATAAACCAAAAGAATGGGATCAAATAAATTATCATATAACTATTGAAGCCTATTGAAAAGCCACCGGGTGTAAACCTTATCTTACCTTAGCTTGCTGTTTGATGTGAGCCAAGGCTCTGTGTTGAAGGCTGTACTTTGCCTATAATCGACTACTTTTGACACATTTTGACTTGGATAGAGAGTTGTCTCATTGGCACCCATACCACATTTTCTTATTTCTATTTCTATTTATAAGAGTAAAGCTCTTAATCACACCAAGTGTAGACAACTTTTGAATGAGACACCAATGTAAAACACTTATGTCCACAACCTAAAACAACTAAAAGGAAACAACAGCAAATGAATATGAAAGCTCAATTCTTGTGTCAGAAACAAGAACAACTACTCTATATCAGTTCTGTAAAAAAAAATATTACCTTTTCCATCTTTTTCATGTCATCTTCCAATTCTTCCCTCTCTTTAGCTTGTTCAGTACTTTTCTTTTTAACCTGAAAAGAAAATGTAGATCCAATCATCCCAAATTCATCAGCCATTTAATGGAAAATGTCTTTGAAGATTTACTGTTCATGTTGCTTTACAGACATCATTTGAGATATAAAATGGGTATTTTGACCCACTTTTGAGTTTCATTGTTTTTTTAAACAGATGGGTATAAATAAAGTATCCCTCTGAAATATTTCTGAAAAATATATTAGAAATATAAACAGGATTAGAAAAGTTACCAGAGACTTTCAAAGTAATTCTTTACACCGGAAATGCTAAACCCAACAATGTAGATTATATCTCAAAAAAAACATCTGAAACAGCACAAGACTTGCACCTTACTTATCTTTATCATGATGACACTCAGGTTTATTAGATTCTAGGTTTTTTTTTACCTCTTATGACAAATAAGAACCAGAGAGAATTGACAAACAAGGGGCCTCAAAATTTTAAAAGTTTTGATGTTTTATGACAAAGTTGATACTTGTATTTTAGGCCATTTTGTGTCATAAGCATGATAAGTTAACCTTGTCCTTTGTTTTTCATTACAGACAAAAAGATGAGGGTGTATAAATTAATAACAGACCTGTTTACCCACATGAAAAGTTAACCTTGTCCTTTTTTCTTCCATTACAGACAAAAAGATGAGGGTGTAAAAATTAATAACAGACCTGTTTACCCACATGAAAAGTTAACCTTGTCCTTTTTTCTTCCATTACAGACAAAAAGATGAGGGTGTAAAAATTAATAACAGAACTGTTTACCCACCATGATGCCTATCAGTAGAATTGTCAGTAGTTTTGCAATGGTGTCAGTAATACACTCGATGAGTGCCGCGGAGCGGCACAAAACATTAAATGGGGTTTAGGGGCATGCCCCCGCCCCCCCCCCCAAAGAAAATTTTGAAAAATTATATGCAATTTCCTGCATTCTTACAGTATCTGCAGTCTTCTTATTCAGATATTTTTGCAACAAAGATTATGACCTAAAATTTGCATGATTTGACAAAAAATTGAGCTTAAGTTTGGAATAAGTCAATACACGCAAATCTGGTATTCACTGCATGTTTACTCATAAAGAAACAAGATTATTTTGTACGTTTAAAATTTCACTAATTATCTAAATCTTGTACAACACATTAAAAATACAAAACCTCAAAATAATAAACTCAATAGGATGATAGGGACTAGATTTCAATACTTAAGACTAGAAATTTAATTGCCATTAAATGACTATAACTTTTGTCAAGTTACTTTCACATACAAAGTTGCCAATAGTTTAAGAGTTCAACAAGGTACTTTGTTCATCGTATTCAATTCACAATTCAGATCTTTGTTCAGTTTGTTTTTTTCTAATTCAAGAAAAAACTTTTCACAGTTGTGTGCTACTGTGGGGAGTTTTCGTAATTCCAAACGCTGGCATCCTGATTCATGCTGTCCATGAATTATACTTGAACGCTATCATTTTGTGCTTTAAAGAGCAGCTACTCCCAGAAAAAAAAACGCCCGTTGAAACCGATTGCCATTAAGGGAAGCAACTATGATTTTTTTCCGGATTGTTAAAAAATCTGTACTTTTTCATGACGAGTAATTTTATTAAAAAATCCATGTAAATATGGACAATACGTACAAGTAAACACCTCTGATATAAACATGTTACATAAAAAAAGATTGGGGATGTTTCTTGTATTGACAAACCTCGTTAATCTTCCTTTTGACATTTTCCTGATGATTTTTTCCTCTTTCATGAAAATCAACACTCTGAAAGAAAACACCCAAAATAATTATAAAGCAAAGAATAATAATTCCATAGTACACAAATTGTTACATCTAACATGAATATAGCATACATGTATTGAAAAAAAGTGACTGCTAATTTGTACACAAGTCTTTTATTTTATTGCAACAAACTGATGTTCTACATTGTAAGTTTCAAATTGGCATGATCATGGTTCGATAGTACACTAGATGTACCTCATATAGTTATATGATAAACTTAAACTTATAAGCACAGACCAGAAACATAATGAGATAGGTGGGGAATATTAATTAAATAGATTTTTAGTCATAATCATGGCCAATGTACACAAAATCCATTTGAGGTGAACTGATTGATTTTAAAGTTGTTAACACATGATTTTTTATAAGTTTCTTGTTGGCTTTGAACTGGATGTAGCTTTTAGTAACTGTGAATAATACTGTCTGATTTGTACCTTGTATTTTTTTTGAAGGTTTTCAAACATGTTTACCCCCTCCCTCCCCCTAAGTTGTTATCTTTTGTTGATGTTTTTTATATTTGTTTTTCATTTATTTGTTTTTTTGCTAAAATCAAGCTGGAAGTTTTATCTTTTGAATGATTAAATATTTGTCATTTTTATATCTTATCCTATGCTGTATATGTTTTGATAATTGTTGGAGGCTGTACAGCAACCAGAAGTTGTTAACTTATTTGTCATTTGGTCTTACTGAGTGTTGTTTCCTAGGCAATTATGTCACTTTTTTCATTTTTATTATAATTTATATGTAGAAGTCCAGCATGTCCAGTAAATTTACTAAGATTATGCTAATTCAGGGAAAATATGCAAAGATATATTGCATGCAATACTCACAGGTTTATTATCTGTTATCCAACAGTTACAAAATTTGCAGTATTTCTTTGGTTGTGACTTCCAGTATGTTGCCCTGAAAAATATCAAATTAATGTATAAAAAACATTTTTTCTTAACACAGTTGAATAACGTCTTTAGAGTCAGAGGCTTATGACTGATACTGATAAATAAAGGAAAAATACAGTATAAAGACATTCTTGTTTATGATTCTGAAATGATCAGGAAAAATATTTAAGCAAGCTGGCTTAAATACTGGCTATTACTGAGGACATTCTCAACATTTACACAATAACAACATGATAATTAGCATTTATAAACTATTTTTAATGTCTTCTTGATATAGCAACATATTGCAACCTTATTAGCAAATAGAAATAGAAGATGTATTATTAAGTCAAAGATATATTTTATTTTTATCGCACATAAAATATATCATGATTTTAACACAGGTTATCCCTTTAAGCCAATAATTAACCCAAGGCTATCAATCAGGAGGGTGGTAAAGAGGGGGTGTTTGCACGAAAAAAACGTGAAATAAGACATAATTTCACGTTGAACGTAATATAATTTCTGTAATGAACGTTGCACGAAAAATAAATTCTTTAATGTGAACCTTTTTTGGACTGTCTTCTTGTATATATTAACTCTTTTTTATACTGGATATTCCCGATTTTGTATACACATATATGATATAATTGGTTTACGGCTTTAAAAAAAATATTTCTTGACAATCCCTGCCAAGTGTTTGAATTTTATTTGAAAAAAAACGAGCATGCTAAAATTAAAGCTTTGAAAATGATGCACGTAAAATTAAATAAGCAGAACACGTTGAACTAGGCATCTGTCTTGCACGACTGAACGTCAAATAAAAAAGTAAAATCACGTTGAACATGAAATAAAAAACGAAAATCAGGTTGCACAAAAATAACCCTCAATCAGGGTTAAATATTTGTATCGTTTCGTAACGAAATATTGAAGACCCAATCAAGTATTTCTTAAATAAAGTTGACAGTTGAATAACAAAATACCGATATGACTTCAAAAGTTCAAATGGTGGCGAATTGATCAGGTGCCGAATTGACATGTATCCTCTAAAAGAAATTCCCTAAAATACACTTTCTTTCTGTTTCTAATTTCATATAATTTTAAATAGATCTCACATAAGGTAAGCATAACATTTGATTACATTTTTTGTTGGGTTTTAGTTTACTGAGGCTATATTTTCTACGTTTTAACAGCCCTTCAGAAATTAGGTCAAATGGCACATGTCTGTTGTTTCCGGAAGTTTACCTTTAGACGCAAGCGTGATAGCAACATTATTTCGCGGTGATAACCTTTTATGGATCGGTTGTATGAGGTTCTCTGATTGGTCAAAACTCTAACATTCTCAATTTTATGAATAATTTGTCCAATTAAATTATTTGTAACGTTCTCACAGTAAATGGGTACGCATGCGTGTTGTCCTACAGAGACTTGTGTTTGTCCCTGAAATCCAGGCACCGTGTAGCAGACAATGTTATTTTGAGTCTACAAAACACTGTTAGATGATTGCATATATACAAATTTATTGTGCAACGTCTAGAATTCATTAAGTGTATACCAGATAATCAAATGGTAAGAGTTTTCAATTGAAAATGGGTTTATGCATGGAAATAAGGGTTTGTTTATGTTGTGCTTTGCGGTCGTGTCAATTTTTGCTGAATGTTTACATTTTGACAAGCTGTTTTCAACTGACAGTTTACTCCATAAAACGGTGATTTTAGGGTTTATTTTAGTCAAAAAATAAAAACTGATATATTTTAGATAAAATTTTATGTTTGTATGTGTTGTACACAACTAGGAAATCATCAGACGAAATTGGGTAGTTTTGGATGCTTGCCAACTTTTTTTTGTGCCCAGCAGTATTTTACATCTTTTAACATAAAGTTTATAAATGTTATCCATTTTGTATTAGAGCTTGTAAATGTGTATTTGTAAGAATCTAAAAGAAAAAACAGCTTAAGTTTGTTGGGGTGATGCAATTTGAGTTGGGTAATTGAACCTGAAGGCAGCATATGGATCATTTAACACACCTTATCACTATTTGTTGGTCATAACTAAACATCACAAATAGTCCAGTCAAATTTCCAAGTCTCACACTATCAAAAATATCTGCCACAATGGAAAAGTGATCATTGTTATTGTATGAAGTCAAAAGTTAAAGCAGCAAAGCCTTTCCAAATAGCAAAAAAAGTTTGTTGTACCCCTAATGTCTATATAAATCAAAAGAGACAAATAGTATGCATTACTGTGGGTTCTTGGTCTAGTGATGAAAAATGCGGAAGGTCCTAAGTCAATGGGTGACTGGTCTCAGTTGGTCAAGAGGAAAAATCATCAGCTATCTCTTTTGGTTTGTCTATTCCAATTGAGTTGCATGTTGGTTCTCTTGTTGTACTTCAGATGTCTCCACCATAATTAGATACTTCCCTGTGTTGACTTGGGGATTAGTCCTTGGTGTTAGGTTGAACATAAGTAAGTGACGCATAGCCTACGATCCTGTTCAAGAGTTAACGGGGACACCACTGTACGTTCACACTCAATGTATTCATTTAGCGTTACTTGTACAAGTTTGGATATAGTTATTAAGTAAAAAATGAATGACAAAAATAGCATCAGGACTTGTAAAATTTGTATCCTTAATTTATTTTCTCAAATACCTGTACATGCTGTATGGCTCTTCTACAATGTATAGATTTTTTTGATTTTTTTTCTAAAGATTAACATTTAAAAGGTAATTCTCAAGAGAGCAAGATTATTGTTTACAAATAAAATATACAATTTTCTATTCTCTTTCAGGACCCAATAGAACCAGGTATGTACATTACATTTTAAAATAAAATTGTAATCTTTTAAGTTGTTCTGTAAAGAAATTTAGAATTATAAGCAGCTATTCATGTATTGTACATTAACACATTTTCTACACTCCAAGATATTTATCATGTTCATTGTTCATGTTTATGATTTCTTTCCTAAAATTAAGTTGTGTTTTGATATATTTCATACCACCAAACAGTACTTCCACCATATTGCAACTGTCAATGTGTAAAGTTACATGTTTACTGTTTAACCTCAATTTTGTCCCCTATTCGGATGAAATTATATAGCATTTACAACTGATATTTTAGTGATTGGTTAATAACTGGATTGACAGAGAAAGAGGTCAATCATTAGACCTCAAACATTTGTCAAACACACATGACACACTTGACCATTAGGCCATTATTGATAATTGACCATCTAATTTCAGGTAATAGTAATAAACATTGTGTTGATCATTTATCTTCAGACTGGGGTGGATGGAGTTCTATAACAGAAGCAGGAGAGTCTAATATGTCTGTAGACTCATTCCAGAAACAGGAAGATTCCAATATGAGTATAGGTGATTCCAGATCTGAATCTGTATATGGAGGAAGTAATGTAGGAGTAAGTTTTTATTTTAAACCCATCTCATGTGAATTGCAACATTTTGTAACTATTTTAAGGTTATTAATTCATTTTTGGAAAACCAGATGAAACCTTTTCTACTCAAGATTGATCTGCAACATCATATACTAACGATTCCTCAATGTTCTTAGGTACAAAATGTATGAAACAATTTGATTTTGGAAAAAAATGTCACAATATAGGTTTTATCATTAATGCATTCAATGGCTTATCATGGAAGTAATGTTGAAAGGAATAACATCGTCGTCACTTCAAAGGTTTCATCTGCGTTACCGCCCATCTTTCAATAACTTGTTAATTGGTTCAATATCTGGCATGGAAGTTGATTCTCCGCATGTGATCGATCAAATCACTGACACTTATCGGTCATTTTCGTGTTCACGGAGAACTATGAACAGACAAGTTTTTGTCGTTTATACGTGCGAAGTAACCCGAATAGTCCATTAGTTACATTCTGTTGATGTACGCTGCCGAAAGAGTCATTCGTTCAATTTTTATTTTAGTCCAATTTTTGCCTATTTTTGGTTAGTTTGATCATTATAGTTTAAACCGACAGCTATCACATACAAAATTGGAGAACAAGATTGTGTCATTTCAATTTTAATATTTACAAACAGTTAAGAAAACATTTCTGTAAGTTAAGAAGATGATTGTAAAAAAAATATGTTTGGACCCCCTTTATTTAATATGAAAAATCTAAATCCTTCGTGTATTTATAGTCAATTAAAATATTCACAATTCTAAACGGTTCTATCCTTCAATTTAAGGTCTTGATACATAAACTAATTTGTGTAAAAGTGAATTTACCGTAAGACAGATAGATTCAAGCCCATTTCGTTGGTTTGTTATAATTTTTGCTGTATAGCTTATTATATTAATACAAGCATTCCACAATAATATATATTAACGAAAATATTATCCCCATTTTAGTTGTCCAGTTTCAATAGTGCAATCAATGACATTTATGACATACACATAAATTTAGAATACTTGAAAGTAAATATTCTTTTATTCAATCTCGATTAACTTTGCACATTTTAACAGTAAAAAAATCTATGCCTACATTTGCCTACACTATTTTGTTAAACATCATGTGAAACCTGATCGATTCAATGGTATTTATCTGTTTAACTCGGGATCCGCTTTTAACCGGAAAATACTTTTAGAACAGTTAAAAACAAAAGGTAAAAAGCAAAAATATGCTAAATTAAATACAATTTTCCATGTTAAACTGCTGTAGTTTGAACAATTCTCGTCTGTTTTTCAAGTTTTTTACATCATACAACTTCATCTGAAGGCAGAGGTTTTATATGATACAGCGCCACCTTCTTATTAATAAACCTCGGATTTCACACAGGTACTTTAAAATTACCGGACTCGATAAAACCATGTGACTGATAAGAAATTCCAGATGCCATTTTACAACCGCGGTAACGCAGATAGTAACCAAAGGGGTCTTACCTCTGAGACTATAATTGGATAAAATCATATGACTTTAGTACAGGGCTCCACAGGCCGTTAATACATGCTAATTACTCTATGTTATTCCTTTTAAATATTACTTCCATGGGCTTATTAACCAAAACATTTTGTGGCCTCTCATTGTAAAAAGGCAGGTTTGACATTTACATTGTATGCACAATTTGTCAACTCAAAAACCTATTTTAAAATAGGTTTCACAAAGAATAGAATGATTCTAGCATCTTTTTTTTAGAAATTAATGTCAATACATGTACAAGATAAATATCACCTGTTGGTGAAAACATGAAAATAACACAAAATTGTGACAGTGTTCCAGCTAGGCCGTTTTCAGAGGGCGCGGTGCCCGCCCTTTTCCGAGTGGCGCCCTGTGCCCTTTTTACAGTTTCCAGGGCGCCCTGACTTTTTTGAAGATCGATTGCATATTAATTTGCGTATTGATATGATACGCTAATTACTAAATTTTACCTGGGGAAAAGTTTATGACTTTGTTTATGACCCCAAGCTAATCAATGGTTACAACTGGTGTCATAATCTGTTGTTATAGGTAATCCGTTTATCGGATGGGTCATTAATGATCATCAACATTAATTCGTTCAAATAGAATCGGTCAGTCGGCAATTATCTTTGAAGAAATGTGCATACAACAACTTGGGCACAATTTGCGATGTTTACCGTAGTTTCATGGAGGAAATGTAATGACAGAAAGTTGAAAACCATAATAAACTCGTTGAAGACATTGTTTTACTTGTTTTCTGTAAAATAAACAGAAAATTCAGACGTATTTGTCATTGACTGCCTTCATTTTTGATACGAAAATAACAAAATCGGCCGCCATATTGTGATCATATTTACATCATATTTAAGTACTGTTAATAATCCTCCAAAGAAGGAGCACACCCGAATAAAGAAAGATAACTCAATCTGATTTTTTTCCTAGCATTGAGTAACCCATTTACATTTTCTAAAATATGTCTCCATACTTCTTGCTTAAGAATATATATGTTTAGGTATTTATTTTGAGTTATGGGAAAAGTTGAAGAGGGTCTTAGTAGCAGTGTTGGTAGGGTGCCTTGGTCATCTTTTTCTGTATTCTTTATTTTTGATACTATTTTTCACTTTTTGCTTTATATCCTAAAATTGTGAATTTACTGACCACAGCTCTTTTGTGCTGTATTGCCATCAAGCACAGAAGGGGTAGAAAGGTGAAACTGATGAAATGTGGTAGACCATAGAAACAGTGGGAAACAGGTCTCCTTTCAAAACATACTGCATATAAAGTTCAACTGTGCCATGCAATGATAAAAAAACTTGTGTGACAAGCTGCTTGACAAGTTTTTCAGCCTTAAAAGTAGAAAGATAGAGTTCTGTATGGGCTAATGATGTTGTTCTTGTATAACCTGTGATTCAACGAATAAACACAAATGTTTGATTAACATCTTTTATTAAAATATGCCCTTTTCATATTATCATATCGCGTGTTAAATGCCCTTTTTCAGGATTTGCACCCTGCCCTTTTGAAAACCTAGCTGGAACACTGTGACATGTGAACGCCTGTTAATCAATTCTCCCTTAATTATACCATACTTCAAGGTATTCCAGCACTTCAAGTGTAGTCAAGTTATAAAGCAGGACAACAACTCACATATAAGAATATGTAATATAGTTTTAAACCAATTTCTGTTTGCAGGGTGAAGAAGAATATTTTTCTGGACTCGGTGTGTATGATGGGTATGATAGTTACCAAGATGGCAGTGGAAGTTCCTCAGATGAAGGCGATGATGAGGACGATGAAACATATTTCCCAGCATCAAAACAGAAAATGCAGTATCGCTTCATGAATGGCAAAGATGGAATGGGTAGGCATGCAATTATGTCAATACCAAAATTTAAAATCTTTAACCTAAATTTATTAGGGCAAAATGTCTATTATTTACCTGTCCAGATTAACAAGTTTCAAGATAATATTCCTTTTGAGTTTAAAAATGTTGGTCATGTTGGTGGATCACAGTGTTCCCACCTGCCCTAAATAGAAGGGCGCCCCGCCCTTGGTGCCCTTACCCCCGCCCTTCTGCCCTCCAAAGCCAAAGAATGTCCCCCTCTGCCTTTTCAAAAGATACATTTTACAAATTTCATGCCTTCTGGCGTTTCCGGTGAAATTGTTACCTGATTGTGTAACACTAATTAACTGACAATAGGATTAAGTTAAATACCTAATGCCTTTGGCAGTTTTATCACCTCTGGTAATGATTGTTCACTGCTAATTAGTGGATTTAAGATAATTGAACAAATACTAGATATTTAATACAGAATGAAAATGACCATGTCAGCCATTTGTAATGTTTACGTATTATAGCATATGTACACATAAAAAAATATATTTTAAAATAAAATTTAAAACAATTTAATAGGCATACTAAGTTTTGACAAAATTAGTAGATTGGTAAAAACGTTTTGTTTTATAACCACGAGTATAAAATTAAAAGAAGAACCAAAGAAATTTGTATTTGAACATAACAAGATTGCACCACTTCCTGTTTTATTTCTTGTATTATAATCCTCCTTACATAGGAGCACTTAACAAATGCTTTTATTTTTTAACCATAATGGAGTTTATACCTACTGTAATATATGCAATGTATTATTGCATCATTATAATATAATCATCTCTTGTATCACCTGTTATATTTATAAAACTCCCTACTTAGGAGCACTTTGGTGTTCACTTCTTAATACTTTTTTGTAACAATTTAAAGGATTACAAGTTAGGTAACTTTCAATAACCATGATAACACAAATACTATGCATGTATGTCTAAACAAGTAATTTTAATGTAGATAATTTAATTACATAACAAATTCAATTTTGTTTAGCTCCATCTTTCAGAACTACTTGTTTATTTTTATAGACTTGTATAATTAAGTTATATAAATTATAAAATTAAAAAAAAAAAGATTTTTCTAAGGATTTTTTTCCTGATCAAAATGCACAGTTTGCATAAATTAACATCAATTAAAATGATATGCTTTGTGGATGGTATGATAATTTGATAATAAAAAAATCTTACTGGAACCAACACTTGGAACACATTAATTTCTGTATAAGGTTAAAATACAAGTAATGTTCTGCAGCTGAGCCTAGCAATATATATACATGTATTCAAGGTTATTTATACACTGCCAAACAGTGCCCTTACAATTTGGGTTATTGCGCTAAAGTGCCCTTTCAGACAAGTAGCACCCTTCTGCCCTGAGATTCAAGCTGGAACACTGCTGGATCCCTGCTTTCTTGACATATCTTGGTTATTATACATTTTGTTAATGTTAAAATTGTACAGGTAGCAGTTCTTACTGAGGTAAAGGGATTGTAAAATGTACATATAATGTTTATGATTTGACTGGAGATATTTTATAGCTATAAAGCCAGTAAATTTGTGTATTTTACAATATTGAGTTATCTATTTTTATTTATTTAGCTACCTGTGAAAGATGTGGATCAGTTGGCATAAAACATGCATTCTATTCAAAGTCCAAGAGGTTTTGTAGTTTGTCATGTTCCAGGAGCTTTGCTACAGCCAAACGGGAAGGGAAACCTTTGACAACATTTGACAAGACCCAACAGGTAATTGAAAAAAAGTGAATCATTGAATGCATTATTTTTATCTATATCTGTCATGCTAACATGTTAGGCCAAAAAAAAATATATGTCTGTTCCCTGCTGCCAAGGCAAAAAAATCAGGGTCGGTAGGTCGGGATTTTTTTTTATATTATTATTATTTTTGCACTCCCTGTCAGATTTGCAGATGGTTGAATGTCATGTTTGGTTAGGGTCCTGTACCCTAAAATCATTTAATCTCTTTAAAGAAGCATTAATTGAATAATCCTCCCAGTGCTGACATTTTTTAAACCCTAATTGTAGTGCTCACATTTGTGCTTGGAGCAGCCATTGTGTCTTGTCTTGTACGAATACCTTGCCTTTGAAAGGCACACCTCTGGTTTCAGAGTAGAATAAATTGGTGTTTATAACACCCACAAATGTTTCTCGCACTTTTTAAAATCTAAAACAAAACAATTTAGATTCTAAATAATCACGCCTTTGACTGAGTGGTTGCAAGTAACCCTTTCTTTTTATTTGTCGGTATAATGTTAATAATAGGGTATTACGTCTAATATGCAACGCAAAGCAAAGTTTTCTACTAATGTACTCTACAAGATGAAGAAAGTCAGCACATCCACATTAACATTGACAATTACAGAGCAAGGCACTAGCATCCACTATTAGTTGTGTACTAATCTCTAGCTTTTCTAATGATCTACACTTAACGCAGAGCTCGCTATTTTTGAGAATGTGTGAAAGTTCAAGCATGTGATGATTTCTAGCAGAAGCTAAAGCAGGACATGAATGAATGAAATGAAATAATGTTTTGGAATCCTCCTCACACAAAAGACATGTTAGGTTGATGTCAATCTGGTTAAAAGCTGCCCTGTTACATTGGAGAATATATGTACCAGTAAGGAGTCGTAGTTTGATGGGGAGACGTTGAATGTCTTTTTCAGAAGTCTGGATACTTGCCAGAGCATTGTGAAGATGACCAATATTATAATTAGCTGTAGAAATATATGAAATACTCTTGTATTAGACAGACATGGCCACCACATGATCAACCCAGTAGGTGTCAATCGCTTTCCTGATAAGGTTCTTCCATTTTAATTTTGAGGATTGTTCATCTAAAATGTTAAAAATTGATGGTAGGCTGTATTTAATTAATAAAGATCTAATTTTTGTGAACCAACTGTCCATTACAGCAGTTGAGATAAGAATTTGTCTTTCTGCAACTTGTCTTTCTATAGAGTTCTCCTGTCTTGAAAGACAAATTCTTATCTCAAAAGCTGCAAAGGACAGTTGGTTCACAAAAATTAGATCTTCATTTTTGATTGTTTGGGTATAGTAAAATACGGATCTGGATCAGACCGGAAATGATTTTTTCCGGCATTGAATAAAAAGATCTAGGGTCGGGGGCTTTGAGTCAAGGTTGGTCGGGAAACAGGAAACAGACATATATTTTTTATGATATATTTGGCTTTCAAATAAAAAAAAATATGGTTCTTTAAAAATGGATTTTTGAAATTATTGCTGCAGATTGTGATTTTCACAATTTCTGCAACTTATGATTTGCAAACCGTTCACATTGAATGTATTTTCATTAATTATGTGTGATCATTGCGATTGTGAAATAAACTTAAATTTCCACATTTACAGTACACAAAGTGCATATTTAGTTTATTTCACTTTTAACAAAAAAGTAACAGAAGCTCAACATTTTTATGGCTAAGTGGTTTACTTTGATGTTTTAACTGTATTATTATAGATAAATATCTGGTTCACAATCACACATAAATTTATAGGTTCTTAACTTTACTAACTTTATTATGTTTTGCAGAAAAAGATTCCAGGAAAAAAGATGAATATTGCTAACAAACTGCCACAACCAGTTCAGAGTCTGTATCCAAAAACTGTAACAAAAAGACCAGGTAAAAAATGCATGATTATACCATACATGTGGGTATGGGATCTCATGTTTTGGTAACTGTTTCGAAACTAATGAAATGTACATTGAGCATTTTCTAAAGAATCATTGTACCTTATCTGTTCTTTTGTTGTTAGTGATAATATGTGAAGTAACAGTCCATATTCCTATAGAAATGGTAAAACAGTTTAAAAAAAAATGTTGAACCCTCAGACCAGCTGAACAATTTCTTAACTCTATTTAAGATTTGCATTATACAAAAAAACATGTACATATGGACATTTTGATTAATTAACAAATTTATCTTATTTTCAGGAGGAATGAAAGGCTTTGACTGGGGCCCTTACTTAGCACAAACAGGCAGTGATGCAGCACCAATCACATGTTTTAAACACGTAAGTTTTTATTGAAGTAATTGATTTGTATCAAACTTTAGCAGGTAGGTTAATTGGTGAACACTTGTATCATCTGTTTAACTTAAAAAAAAAGTAGGTTGGACATATTCTATTTATATTACTTTTCTTAAAAATACAATTAGAGAAAAAAATTCAAGTGACTTTAATTCTGCTATCTGATCTATCTATCCCTTTGAATTAAGTAGTAGTATAAAAAGAAATTAAAGTTTCAATTTTTCAATATGATTTTTTTTCCCATACATATGAACGTTGTGTTTACGCGTTAAAGTCACAAGTCAACTTCCTTCACTTAACCTTTAATACACCTTTTTCAGTGTCCAATGTCTGACCACTGGCAGAATATCAACACCGGTATGAAAGTTGAATTAGAGAACCATCTGTGTGACATACATGCATTCTGGATAGCTACAGTTGTTAAAGTAGCAGGTAAGATTATGTCTGTATAGTACATTCATCTGAACCCATGCACCATTATCTTTACAATCATCTAATCATATTAACATACTATTGTTACAAGTTTGCAAAAAAAAAAAGGCAGTTTTACTTTAAATAAAGTATGTTAGCTTGAAGTAGAATCATTATATTTAAGTATTTCATGCTTAGCGGTATAAGATATAGATTACAGCAAGACAATTGTTTTCTGGAACTTATAAATTAACTGATTAAAACTAGGTTCTATGGGTGCATGAAACAGTTTCCTAAATTATTAACAAAATTGTTTGAAATTTTGCAGGATACAAAGCTCTGATGAGGTTTGAAGGATTTGGGAATGAGTCAACATATGATTTCTGGATTAATCTTTGTACACAAGATGTTCACCCTGTAGGCTGGTGTGCAACTGTAGGCAAACCATTAGTCCCGCCAAAAAGTATGTACTGAGGCAGAAATGGAACACATTTCATAGCAAACTGTCAAAATAGTCTTATTTCTTGATAAATGTTAAAAGATTTTGTCTGTCTTCATGGATAGAGGAAGATGTGGTGTGAGTGCCAATGAGACAACTCTCCATCCATATAACAATTTTAAAAAAGTATACCATTATAGGTCAATGTACGGCCTTCAACACAGAGCCTTGGCTCATGATCTTGATGATTTTTATGCACAAACACAATTCTTAAGCAAACTTTTTCTACACTGTATAATGATGTATTCAGATTAGTATTTTGACAGGGCTGTTCCATTAAAACATGCTGTACAGCTAGGCCTGCTGCATGAGATTCTACCTTTATGATCTCTACCCTCTAAAATTCACCCTGCATGTGATGCAAATCTCAAAAACAGACCAGCAAGTTAGATCTACTGAATAAAAACACATTGAAGTTATATTTTTATAATCCTCTAAAAGTTTGCCTTTATTCTAAAAAAAAAATACTTCAAAAGGAAGATCCTTTCTGCAAATTGGCTCTGTCAAAATGATGTTTCAAAGTAAACTCCTATTTTATAAAGTTTATTATATTTTCCAGGTATCCAGGACAAATATATTGACTGGAAGGAGTATCTTATCAAAAGATTGACAGGGGCTAGAACTCTTCCCAGTAACTTTTATAATAAGGTAGGTCAATATGATAGGAAAATATTTTAGTTGTCTATAAAAATGTGTTTATTGGTTGTTTATTGATAACCAGTAATTATTAATTGCATTGTCCACATACATATTTTTCATAATCAATATTTGCCTGAATTCTTTAGTTTTCAGGATAAAATAGAATATGCAGAGAACAAATATAAATGATAAAAAATAACTGTTTAAAATTTGTATTTTACATATACTTAAGGTTGTAGAATGTATCAATGACATTCCAATTAAGAAAGGTATGCAGTTAGAAGTAGTTGATAAAATGTGTGTGTCTGCGATGAAAGTAGCTAAAGTCCAAGAAGTTGTAGGAGGAAGACTTAGATTACATTATACTGATTCTAAGGTAAGAACTTAACATTTAGAACTCTATCACGCAGAAAATGTAACACAAAATGTATATAAGAGTTTAGTTAGAAGTTACAATTAGAAATGTATTGCCAAAAAAAGCTTGAACCAAAGAAAGATTTTCCTATTTATTGGCACATGTAGAAATAGTTATTTATAAAATATGTTGTCCCTTCATGGCCTTTAAACTGCAAGACAATATTAATTCATATGATTTGAAATAGAAATATTTATGGTCTACAGCAATTCCAGAAAAAAATGTTTTGGGAGGGGTAAATGGGTTGGTAGAAACTTAAATTATATTTTCATGGGTGAAGGCAGGTTCAAATTGTTTGGTCATGTATGCAAATCAAAATGAGATTGTATGGGTGATGGCCTTAAAAAGTGCCTTCACACGATCCCATATTGTTAATCTGCAATAGCCCTTATAGAAGTAACGTATTAAATCTTATGAGTAAATTTATATATAAGCGTTTTGTTTGCTTACAGGAAGAGATTGATGAGTTCTGGTGCCATATGAGATCACCGTTAGTTCACCCTATAGGCTGGTCACAGACATCAGGACATAAATTACATGCTACACAGGGTTAGTTGATAATCAGTTCTCAATTTTAGATCAACATTATACATTAAAAATGCTTACAATTGAAGTATGATGAAATAAAGAAGTGAGATGCCTTCAGTTAAATTTTTTACAATAATCATGAAGCCTAATAAAAGTCGAGGATAAGGATATCCAACTCAGATGTTCTTATGAAGAATTCACTGTTAAGGACTTGATATTTTCAACTAATTTATTATTATTATATGCTGATAAGGAATATGATTTTGAATATGTCAGATGTTTGATTACATTCTGAGTTCAATATTTTTGTGATTTTACTTTTTAAAGACTTTTGGAATAAAATTTGTATTCTGTTAGAAATGAAATCATTTTAATAAACATAAAATAAATTTAAAACATTTGTTAATTAGTCAAAATTACAAGACAACTCATTGTTTGATACTATCTCTTGACAGTTATATTAATCACTCTACAAAATTTGTAATTGTATTTCAAATAATAAGACAAACCAGTTTCAAGTTTAGGAAATATTTAAAAACAGAAATCATGTGATGGAATATGAAAAAACCCACATAAAAATGAGTCATTTGTTAAAAAATATTAAATTAAAAAAAACAAATGTAAATAAAATGTATGAGTGATGTCTCAGGTTAATGAAGTTAAAAAAAAAACAACACACAAAAACCCCATCATTAAAAAAAAAGAGGCATTTTGTAATATGGTTTTAAGTGCAATATAATACATTTCAATTTAGATTTAGGTTCATAGTCTAAAATGCATATAACTATTATTGCCATAGCTTGAAGCTTCTGTCTATATAGATAACAAGTAAAGTTTTTGTGATTATTTTTTTTTTAGAATACAGATCAAAATGTTTAAACAAAATAACGATGGACAAGTATGATCCTGATGATGTCACACCGGATATGTTTGAAAAGGTCAGTATCTAGGACACAGTGTTAAACAAGGCAGTTTAATACTAGGAAATATTTAAAGTTTCAAGAAATTATTTTAGACACTTTTATGCTTTAAGTCTATATTTATTTGGAGAACATATTTGAGCTTTCACATAAAATTGTTTGTTTACCTGTTAATTTCTCTACCTTCAAGATTTATTTTATGGTCAGACATTACATAATCACAAATATATACACAGTAATTGATGATAATATTTAAGATTAAAATTTAATTTGGTTGAAGAGTCAGCTAAATGGTAAAATTACATATACCAGTCATTTATGAAAGAAAGAAATGTATCAACTATCCACAACAAACCTCTTTTGTTTTCAACAATACCAAGTATGACTCTTCTTTGAAAATATTCCACTATTTTTGGTTAATTATCTATTATCAATTTCAATCAGGATTCTCCATGAAGAATACCCATATCTATAGTTTTAAAGCTCAAGTATTTAATCTTTCTAGAATGTTTATATACATTGAAGATATGCAACTGTCATTGTTTACACAGCACATTCAGTAAAGTTTTGGCTTTCCAGTGCTGCAAAATGTTTAAAATCAGTACAGAGACTACTTGCATGGTATAAATGAAGTAAAATGGTGTTCTGAAATATTTTTTTGCTTAATTTCTTAACACACATTTCAATTTCAGAAAAAAGATCCACCTCATGGAGCTAAATTCCAAGAAGGTATGAAGTTGGAAGCGATAGATCCACTCAACCTTTCTGCAATATGTGTAGCCACTGTTATGAAGGTAAATATTGATTGTACTTAAAATTTATTTCAATGCTTACTGGTATTATTGGTATGACAATATTTATTGTAATTTGTTATGAATCTGTTACAATTATTTGTCAAATTTTGAAACTTATTATTCAAATAGCAGGGGAAGTGATATAAGTATCCATTTCTTTTCTAATTGAGTCCTTGAAAATGATTTTGACTAAATGATTTTTTATGAGCATTATGTTTTCTGGTCTTTTGGTCTGTTAGGTGTCTATCTGTCCAACGTCAGGTTAAAGTTTTTAGTCAAGGTAGTTTTTAATGAAGTTAAAGTCTATTCAACTTGAAACTTAGTACACATGTTTCCCTATGATATGATCTTTCTAATTTTAATGCCAAATTAGAGATTTTCACCCATTTTCATGGTCCACTGAAAATAGAATATGATTATGCAGTAGGGGTATCTGTGTACTGGGGACACATTTTTTATTAACATTTTAACATATTTATAGGAGTGATGGATGGCCTTCAACTATACATGGAATATGTGTGAAATGAAAAATTTAGGGATTTTCAGATATTTTTTTTCTTCTCAAAATTTTACAAACCAGATCTGATAAAAAATTTGAAATGTACAATTAAGAAATTGATGTTTTTTTATGCCCCATTTATGGGCATTATGTTTTCTGGTCTGTTTGTTTGTAGGTTCATTTGTTCCTTCATTTGTTTGCTCGTCTGTCCTGCTTCAGGTTAAAGTGTTTGGTTGAGGTAGTTTTTGATGAAGTTGAAGTCCAATCAACTTGAAACTTAGTACAAATGTTCCCTATGATATGAACTTTCTAATTTTAATGCCAAATTAGAGTTTATTAAGCCATTTTCATGGCCCACTGAACATACAAAATTTTAGTGCAGATAGGGCATCTGTGAACTAGGGACACATTCTTATGTAACAAAATTTTTGTTTTGTTTTTTTTTAAGGTTTTGAAGAATAACTATTTAATGATTGGAATAGATGGTTCAATAGCTCAGAATGGAACAGATTGGTTTAACTATCATTCTACATCACCATGTATCTTCCCTGTGGGATTCTGTGAAGTAAATGGAATAGAATTAACACCACCTAGAGGTTTGTAAATAGACAATCATTGTTGGGGGGTTGGAATAGAAAAAAAAAGTATGCTATTAGTAAATGTAGATATGCAATGCTTTAAATAAAAATATTGCACTTCTCAATATGTATAATATTTTAATTTATAGTTGTCTCAATGGCAACCGTCAATTTCACCTTATTTGGATATTTATGAAATTTTAGTATGAGAGATGTATTCACATAGCTTTTGTTTACCATCATTGAATATTAAAGAATCGGCTTTAATAGTTCAATGATTGCCTATTTTGGAGAAATGAGCACACATCTATTTGTATTTCTTGGACATGATACACTTTGAAATATAAGACATAGAAGTTTTTGTAAAAAGGAAAGGTTAGATAGGGCAACATGTAATGAATATAATTTTATTTGTCTAAAATTAAAAAAAAAAATCATGTTTGCTAATCTAAAAAATCCTATCCTCTTGCAAGAGAAAACTCATATTTAAGTACAAATTTATCTGCATTAAATACCTATTTTTTTTTATTTCAGGATATAAAGGGCAGTTCAAATGGTTTGAATATTTACGACAGACGAAATCATCAGCAGCCCCTGTTAAACTGTTTGATAAGGTATTCATTTGTATTCTTTCTATTAAGTTGAAAATGAAATGCATTGTTTAAGTTTTAGCTATCCTTAAATCTCAAAAGTTTCATCAAAAAGAACATTTCCATCGAAATTGGTGAGGGTTTTGATAAGGATGACCCTACAGTGTGCGTTTTAAACAAAAGAGGTAGATCTGAAAAGGCAATCATATCAACTAAATTAACTCATCATAGATACCAGGACCAAATTTAGTATATAGGCCAGACACGTGTTTTGTCTACAAAAGACTCATCAGTGACGCTCGAATCCAAAAAGTTGAAAAGGCCAAATAAAGAACGAAGTTGAGGAGCATTGAGGACCAAAATTCAAGGAATTCAAAGAGTTCTATCTCACTCAATCTCACTATTGCCTAATTGATGATCACATTTTTCATTTAACTCTCCAAAACATTTTTGTCATTGCTGCTGATTCAGGTTTATTGCATGAACGGTTGCACATGTCACTGCTACTCATTTCTTTGAGAAACATTAAAAATATCATTTGAAATTCTTAAAATGAATACTTTTTGTTATATAATATGTCATTAAAACACTTTTACAGGAAATACCAAAGCATGGGTTCAAACCCGCTAATAAAGTTGAAGCTGTTGATCTGATGGAACCAAGGTACTGTTGGAAGTTTAGTTTGTAATAATATGTTAATTGCATAACCCTTTCCTCCATAATGACACTTTTTGACACCACCCCCTTTACTCCATAATGACACCTTTTGACGCCTGTGTAGTGCCTCAGTTTAAATGTCTTACTCAAGAAAAATCTCAATCGGACTTAATAGAGTTTATATGTAATAAAAAATAATATTCATGAGAACATCTGACTGGTGTTTTATTGATGAAGTATTCATTTTCACAATGCATTGATACTTTAAACCTTATGATTTTTTTTAATTGAAAAAATCCTATTCGAATCAAGTTTGAAGAAAAAAAATCCATGGAAGAAAGGGTTAAGGGAGATAATCTCATGATAAAATGAAGGCACATGTTCAAAAATGTATGATTGATATTACTAATTTGCAAAATTTTTGTTAGCCCTATTGCAGTTAAATTGGTTCAGAGATGTAGAAATGGACCTTACAAATCCCTAAAATAATATTTTCTGATAGACATTTAATCGAATTTTACATGTAACCCAAGAACATACTACCATAAATCAACCTCACTTTCAACTATAGTTTTCCTGTTTTTTTTTAGATTAATATGTGTAGCCACTGTGAGTCGAGTTGTAGGACGTTTATTGAGAATTCATTTTGATGGTTGGGAGGTAACTTATGACCAGTGGGTCGACTGTGAAACAGCTGATTTATATCCTGTTGGTTGGTGTGAGGTTATGAACTATGGATTAGAAGGGCCAAGGGTCAAAAGTGAGTAATATACATCCTTTTCAAGCTTGAATTGAGGTTATATTTAAATCTATCATGACACTTTCACTTTATACCTTGTATACTGTAAACCAACTTATTTTTATACCCCCGCTTTAAAAAAGGGGGGTATACTGTTTTACCTCTGTCTGTCAGTCAGTCAGTCCGTCCCATGAAATTTTCGTCACATTTTTCTCAGGAACTACACATCCACCCTTTCTGTAATTTGGTATCAACATTTATATATGTCAGCCATACCGTGTGATGCGTTTTCAGATTCATCATTCATCGACTTCCTGTTTACCGAACACTTGTATGATTTTACACATGATAGCCAGTTGAAAATTTTCGTCACATTTTTCTCAGGAACTACAATACAAGGATTTCTGAAATTTGGTTTCAGGGTTTATCTAAGTCAGCTATACTGTGTGATGCGTTTTCAGTTTGATCACTTGACAACTTCCTGTTTACCGAACACTTGTAGGTTTTACACATGATAGCCAAGTTGAAAATTTTCGTCACATTTTTCTCAGGAACTACAATACAAGGATTTCTGAAATTTGGTTTCAGGGTTTATCTAAGTCAGCTATACTGTGTGATGCGTTTTCAGATTGATCACTTGACAACTTCCTGTTTACCGAACACTTGTATGATTTTACATATGATAGCCAAGTTGAAAATTTTCGTCACATTTTTCTCAGGAACTACAATACAAGGATTTCTGAAATTTGGTTTCAGGATTTATATAAGTCAGCTATACCGTGTGATGCGTTTTCAGATTCATCACTCAACAACTTCCTGTCTTCCGAACACTTGCATATTTTTACACTATTAATATTATCCACTTGCGGCGGGGGTATCATCAGTGAGCAGTAGCTCACAGGCAGTAGCTCACAGTTTCACTTGTTGAGGATGCTTTATTTTGTGTTTTATTATTTGTAGACCACTTCGCAGCTATTTAATTTCACGATTTTCTAATTTACTTTATGCATTTTAATGAGGAAAGATAAAATGTTTACATATTCGTGACTATTTATATTCGCGTTACTTTTCTACTTGCGAAAGCCACAAAAATAAGTTGGTTTACAGAAATGTTTTTACTTGGAACTTTTATTTTCAATCTCTGCCTCAAATATATATATGTTACAGTGAATTTGTATAATCAGGGATTATGTAGAATCCCTGATTTTTCAGGGAATATGTAGAATCACTAAAATCATTAGTAATTATATATAATCCCTGAAAATGACCAGTGATTTTACATAATCACTGAACATTTTAATAATTCTTCTACAAATTCCCTAATAAGATTTCAGGGATTATGAATAATTTAATGGTCCTTTGTTTAATAAACAAAATTAATATAGACAAATTATAATTTTAAGTTTCTTTCATTTTCCTTGCCAGATGAAATAATTTAGCTTTTAAGCACATAGGATGATCTAAAAGATATAATCAACACAAGGTTAAGAGATATAGTTGAAGACTTCAAAATCAAAAATATTAACTTTCCCTTATAACTATAGCTTTACATGTATTGTTTGTATATTAAAAGCCAGCGTCAAATGAATATTCATGCACAAGCATGTTATTTGTGATACATGTAAAGCAAATGTTGAAGTAGATTATGGAACAACTGTTTTGTGAAGGTTTTTTTTGTTCAAAGAACAATTTGCAAGAAATTCAAACTTTGAGAACTTAGGCATCTAAATGTAAAGAAAAACAGGCAGAACTTGGGATTAAAATAGAACAAACTTTAAGAGGAAGCTTGCATATTCTCATAACAATTAGATAGGATAAAAAGAAAAGGGAAACCCAAAAAACATAATGGCAATTCTTAAAAAAAGGGTATAAAAAAGGATATTGCCTAACCACAAAACAATGGTATCTTTATCTTTCTTGCTCGAACCAGTTCAAGGTTGCAAATTTCCATTTATTTTTTTTTAATTATTTTTTTTGGGGGGGGGGGGGGGGGGGGGGGGGGGGTAACCTTCGCATGTGTTTACTGAACTTTTTATTTCTCTTAGGCGTGTTGTTAAAATCTGATTCGATATGCGCAGGAGAAGGATTTTTAAAATGTGGATATTGTGGTAAAAACAGATTGATTATTTTAATATATTGTGTTTAACATTTTAATATAGTGTGCCTAACTTTAAAAAAAAAATGGGGTTATCATTTCTATATATTGTTATAATTTTGTTACTTTATGTGATTTTATAGAATAAATTATTTTATTTTTATTAACTTTCTTTATAAATACAACTATTTCTTCATTTCAGTTATTATGTAGAATCCCTGACGTTTTTTCTAGTGATTATACATAATCTCTGAAAATTTCAGGGATTCTACATAATCACTTAACTAGCCAGTGATTCTACATAATCCCTGAAAATTTCAGGGATTCTACATAATCACTGATTATACAAATTCACTGTAACATAATATATATGTTTTAGACAAATATATCATGTTTTAGAGTGGTATTTGTAACTGCTTAAACTCTTTTAGATCAAAAGATTTTTAATTATTGTGTGCTTAAAAGTAGTTTATTTATCTATTTCATTTAATTACATATTCTCAACCAATAAAACATACAGTTAAGAAACTTTCAGACAAAAAAGAATAGTATGTGATTTTATTTTTTGATACTAACACTCATCAGTCTTAATATCAGGTCATCCCAGCAGCCTCAATTTATATTCCACCGAAGTCAGATTCAAAAACAAAACCGCATTAAACTAAATTTAGTCTTATCCCAAAAAAACACAAAATACGATAAAGACTTTTATAAAGGTTTAATAATTTCTATTTTCAAAATCTTATCGTAAAAGTTAAGTTCTAGTGATGTTATAATATAGGGTTATTGCATGAATATTGGGGAATATTGTCCCGAGTAGAATTTTATATTGCACAAGCTTGTGAGTGCAATATATGTTCTACGAGGGACAATGTTCCCCAATATTCATGCAATAACCCTTTTATTGTATATTAATATAATATTTGAAAGCAAAAATATGTTTTAACTAAGATTTTGTTGTTGATGACGTCATGGATTTTGAAGATTTATTGCACTAGTGCAATATTAGAATTTATTGCATGCTAAATTTGGTTGCTTTCTGTGGGAAATATTATATTGCTATACAATAAAATCTGTTATTACTCTTTCAGTTGAACCAATATCACCTGTACCAGTGGTACCCAAACTGGTGAAAGAATCCCCTTTTAGTAAGAAAAGAAAAGGGAAGACACAGATCTATAAAGGTCCAAGAAAGAGTAAGTCAAGTAAGATATGAATTCATTAATCTAATTTAAATATGTCATAATGTGTAGAATTAAGGTGGTACCCAACACTTTCACTAAAATAGATTTGGCTCTTTTAATTTACATAAAATTTTGTCAAAGCATTTACTTTAACCCTTTAACAAAACTATAAAAATTTCAAAAATTTTGAACCAACCGTTTTGTCAGTAAAATTACACTGCTTATATAGCAGTTTGACAAACACCAATTTTAATCATTGAGAAGCTTTATATTCCTTTTACAACACAACGTCATTAAAATGTTTACCTAACTTAACAGAGTTATCTCCCTGTAGTGTTAGGTATCACCTTAAGCCATGCTATAGGACACTATTTCTAGCAACAATAGGAACCATGTGTGATACTTTATATACAATAATTGCTAAAAATTGATTTCCATTTTTAAAAGAAGCTGATTTTAAACTTTCAATTATTTACATCAATGAACTGTCAGCAAACTAGCTTGTTTCCAGTAGAAAATGATGGATTACAATTTGCATACCAACTTTAAGAATGCCAATGCATTTATATTTGGACTTAAGGAATTCTTGTAAAAAAGAGATATACATAATTTTATGTACAAAAAAACACACACAAAAATCCAAACAGTGGAATTCAATTTTAATTGATTATGATTACCATACCTACCTTGTGAAAAAATTTGTTGATGATATTAACCCACACATTTTTAATTTTGGAATATCTATTTAGGTAAAACATGTTTATGACATAAACTATGACTCTTAATTCATTCATAAAACTAGTTTCAATATAGGAAAGGTGTACTAACATTAGTAGTCTCTAAACACATTAACTCCAAATGGAGCTTTCAATAGTAGAAGCCATATTAACTATGTGTATCAGTGAGAAAAATGTAAAAGCATAAAAATATAGTATATATACCAATACACATAATTAACAACACCTATTGATGTTTCATAGCCTGACCGGTTTCAGAATATTTTTGTTTAACACTTATTATGTTTATTTACAGAGCGAAAGCCGAAGTTATCACCATCAGGCTTACCACTAGGAGAGTTAGGTAACATCAAAACAGAAAGTAACAGTTCATTTTCATCACAGTTTGAATCAACCATTAAAGGTAATGTAAATACAGATAAAGTATTGCAATCAAAACTTTAAAATCTAATATTGATTTATTGATTGTTGTCTGTTTAACCTCCAGTAACAATTATTTCATGCATAATCATCACTTAAAAATGAATTATTTATAATTATCTTGTGTACTTTGTGTTACACCAGTGCATGGAACTAAAAAAAAATTGACAAAGTATCTTAAACTGTTATGTGAAACATATGAAACAATTACACACTTGTTGGTATAGGCACAGTAGGTTTGCAGCAAAAGAAGAATAAATGTATTATTTGGTCTTCAAATTATTTCGAAATCCTCTTGAAGTTTAAAAAGGGCTGCTTACATTTAAAATTGAACATGATTGTAAATATGATATGTATAAAAGCCTTTGTATCAAGGATCTTGAATTGTAGGGACAATTTTTATGCCCCACCTACGAAAGTAGAGAGGCATTATTTTTTCTGGTCTGTGCATCCATCCGTCCTTCCGTTCGTTTTTCCTTCGTTCGTTCATTTGTTCAGGTTAAAGTTTTTGGTCAAGGTAGTTTTTGATGAAGACAAGTAGTAGTCCAATCAACTTCAAACTTCGTACACATGTTCCCTATGATATGATCTTTCTAATTTAATTGCCAAATAAGACTTTTTGACCCAAATTCACAGTCCTATGAACATAGAAAATGATAGTGCAAGTTTTAGGTTAAAGTTTTTGGTCAAGGTAGTTTTTGATGAAGCTGAAGTCCAATCAACTTCAAACTTAGTGCACTTGTTGCTTATGATATTTTCTTTCTAATTTTAATGCCTAATTATGTTTTTATTCCCCACCTACGATAGTAGAGGGGTATTATGTTTTCTGGTCTGTGGCTCGGTTCGTTCGTCTGTCCGTCCCATTTCAGGTTAAAGTTTTTGGTCAAGGTAGTTTTTGATGAAGCTGAAGTCCAATCAACTTGAAACTTCATACACTTTTTGCTTATGATATGATCTTTCTAATTTTAAAGCCAAATTAGACTTTTGACCCCAATTTCACGGTCCACTGAACATAGAAAATGAAAGTGGGAATTTCAGGTTAAAGTTTTTGGTCAAGGTAGTTTTTGATAAAATTGAAGTCCAATCCACTTGAAACTTAGTACACATGTTCCCTATAGTATAATCTTTCTTATTTTAATGCCAAATTAGATTATTACCCAATTTCACGGTCCATGGAACATGGAAAAGGATAGTGCAAGTGGGGCATCTGTGTACTTTGGACACATTTTGTTTACCCAATTTCACGGTCAATTGAACATGGAAAATGATAATGCGAGTGGGGCATCCATGTACTATGGACACATTCTTGAAGCTGAAGTCCAATCAACTTGAAACTTCATACAATTGTTGCTTATGATATGATCTTTCTAATTTTAAAGCCAAATTAGACTTTTGACCCCAATTTCACGGTCCACTGAATATAGAAAATGAAAGTGGGAATTTCAGGTTAAAGTTTTTGATCAAGGTAGTTTTTGATAAAATTGAAGTCCAATCCACTTGAAACTTACTACACATGTTCCCTATAGTATAATCTTTCTTATTTTAATGGCAAATTAGATTATTACCCAATTTCACAGTCCATGGAACATGGAAAAGGATAGTGCAAGTGGGGCATCTGTGTACTTTGGACACATTCTTGTTTACCCAATTTCACGGTCAATTGAACATGGAAAATGATAATGCGAGTGGGGCATCCATGTACTATGGACACTTGTTCATAATAGTTATAATCGTTATTGTTACACTGTAAAAAATATTTACACCTACACTTTTCTTTTTAAACAGTGAAAACCGAAGTAGAAGATGTAGATTTCCCACCATCATTAAGTCCTCATCAATCATTTACCGAATCCATTAGATCAGGCAGCAATGATTCACCATCATCAAAACCTAGTGTCACAAAAACAGCATTATCAAATCTGTTAATGTCAAAAACAGGGGGAACTAACCCTGTGGACAGTAGTAAATCGAGCCAGTTGGCTCAGAGACATTTAACCATTCCTCCAGATCAGTGGACTGTTTCTGATGTGTGCTATTTCCTCAAAGTCAATGATTGTGCTTCGTTTTGGGAAAGTTTTGTTAGAAGTGTAAGTTTGTTCTTCAATATTTTTATTTTTAATTGGAAGAAAAAAGTTGTATAATGACACTTTGTCACTTAAGAGTTTGAAAATGAAATAATATTCGGAAAATTCGATATCCTTATTTAAAAAATGATTATTTAACATGTGCATGTATACAATGACAGAGTTGGTTTAAACCTCTTGAAAAAAATATCATCAGAAACAAGAAAATCCACGAATATGAATTACAATGCAACCAAGAATATTGCTGTCAATTCATTAATTTACATTTGAACAAGACATTTGATTAACTTTGTTTCTTAATATTCTTATATGATATCAGATATCACCTTATTCTCAAAGGAACTGTCAGAAGTACTATGAAAATGACATTTGTACAACACATACTTAAAAATCTTAGTCAATACCAAAATATACAGCATTAGGATAAGAGGCATGACAGCATCGCTTTCCTCAAACAATATGTTAACCAGTTGTGTCCAGAGAAACTGGCTAAAGATACCAATTTTATGGAGACATTTTATGAGTATTAGAAAAATTGGCACTTGATCAGTGTAAAATTAGTTGTATAAAGATTTATAGTTTTATAAGTTGTTAACTTTTTTTTTAATTTTCAGAAAGTTGATGGTAAAAAGTTGCTAGAATTAACGAAAGACCAGATCAGTAGTTTGACTGGAATGAAAATTGGTGCTTCCATTAAGATGACAGAGATGATTCAACAATTAAAATCCAGGGCTCAGAAATCATAGCAATACGTTTTTGTAGATAATGTTTGAAAAATCACATTGGTGCCATTAAAATAGTCAATTTTAACAAGTATGAAAACAGTGACATTGTTCAGATCTGTTATACTGTAAATTCAGAAATTATTGTGTGCATTTATTATTGCCATTTTGTCATCATAGACTTTAATGCGATTTTATTTTTTACGATTTTGAGAAAAAACATGTTGAAGTCATATAAAATATTTCAAAATGCGAGTTTAAATTATTGCGTTTACAACTCGGTCGCATTTTTCGCAATAATAAAAACCTTGCAATAATTTCTGAATTTACAGTATATCTATGTAATTTACTCAGATTTGTTATTGGGTAAACTGCACCTTACAGTTTTCTATGTATTGCAGGCTTCACAATGTATACTGAAGGTCACCTATTTTACTTGTACTGTTATTTTAAAATTGCTTTACAACGAACAAACCTTAAAACCATGCAAATTTGAAAACTTATAGGTATTATTTATTTCTTACAAGAAATTATAATTTTTTGATGTATGATTGGTGGTACACTTAAAAATTTGAAACTTACATGTAATATGTATCTTTCAATAAAAATGATTTTCTTTAAAGAGATATTTTTTTAACAAGTCATTTGGCAAGAGAGAGTTATTTTCTGAAATCAATGGACTAAGATAACTGTATTTGCTGTAAAGCAGTGACAATTTATAATATACTTGTATGATAAACGTGGGTGTTTGGTTTGGACAGGTTTCACTGTTTGATAACAGTAGAACCTGTCTTCAAGACCTCATCATCAAAAGATAACTGTTTTTTGAAAGGGATGTCATGTTTTATGACCCCAATCAAAATTGTTTAATGGTGCACAGTAAGAGTTTGGTTTATTTTATAACATAGCATATACAAGGGTCTGGATGGAATCCTACAATTCTTTATTCTTTAGTTGTCGAAGCTATTTTTCTCTATTCTTTATAATTTTGTTTATTTTTCTCTTTTCTTTGTATATTAGCACTTCATTATTCTCTATGCTTTAAACTTTTTCGTCTATTATTCTGATTGTGTTGTCGATTATTCACTATTCTCATAAACATTGACACTGAAAGTGATGCATTTAACATGTTTAACTACCTTTAAATGTACCAAATATTTTGAGAAAAACACCTGCTTTAGTTATGTTTACTGAATATACCATTCTGTGGAAGTTGTACGGTAGTAAATTCTTCAGTTACTATAGGTTTTGCATTTTACAAGTTTTGTGTTATTGCTTTATGAAAGTTGAATGGATATATCTAAAGTATGAAATAAAATTTGTTGAAGACTTGCCATCTATATTATTACACGTGTTATCTTTTGCAATGTTTAAATATAAGATTACCACATTGTTTTTTTTTTTATAATTTCATTGTCACATGTTATTAAGTTGTCAGGTTGTATATTGTTGCTGCTTATCTTGTTTAAAGCATATTTACAATGTAATTATGGTGTGAAATATTGCAATAATGGATGCTTGTCATTTCTAAGAGTTATAACAAAATAATACTTAAAGGTTATATGTACTTTTATTTTTATTAAAGGTTATATGAAATGTTGATTTTTTTAATTTGAAGGTTAACTGACATTTTGTTTAACCTATACACATTGATGCTTCCCAGATAGCATTTTGGTCAGTGATTACAGTGAATAGAAATTTTGCAACTTAAAATATATTATTATTTAGTTAACTCCTGAAATTTGCCAGGGTTTACTGTAAACATGGGAATTTGTGTGCAAGGGTTATTTTTGCTTAGTGCTATTCTAAAATTAATATAAAACAAGAGTTGAATTTTCCTTAGAATTTTGTAGCAATTATCAGTAAAATGGAAAAAAAAAAATATTATGGGTGGTTAAGGTCTTTCAAAGGTGCTCCCCCTTTCCACCTCACACCTATGTGTTGTATACTGGTACTGGAACAGCCCTTATTTCACATTCTTAAAGAGAACAAATCAATAACAGATGTGAGGGTCTCAGTCCTTATTTGATGTGTAAAATTTGACCCTTGCATAAGCAGTTTTCTATAAACGTATTTACACTTTTGGTATTAAGCTGAATTTTATCTCTAAATGACCGTAGATCACCTCCGAATAACCTTTTGACGTCAAGCAACAATCACTTTTTTATCGTGATGTCAAATTTTTTGAATTGTTATGTCAAAGTTTACGGGAAGCTGTGTGATTCTACGTAATGGCGGACAAATTTGCATGCAAGTGTAAATATGTCTATTGATAATATGAAAGATCCACATTTTTACCTTATTTTACTACACGTATAATATATTTTTTTAAGGGTATTATTGTTTCTGTGATATTAAATATTGATGGTGTAATATAGTTTTAATTTTATTATGTTAATTGAGAAAGGTTTTGTATTGACCTGAAGCAATGAAATTATTTGATGTAATTGAATTTGATATACACTATGCACATTTTGTGTGACTCTATCATTTATATGATATAAGATTTCTGTCCGTATCCTTATTACGATTCTGTTATGTTCTTTTGGTCGTCCTGAAAATGCATGAAATATTTGCCACTGGACGTTAAGCAACCAACAATCAATCAATCAATGTTCTTTTGGTCCCTGATTCTATTATATGTTGACCCAATAAACACTTGTAACGAGAAGGTATTTTTAGTGTTGTGACTTGTTAATTTGTTTAAATAGGGCAAGGAATACATGTAGTATAAATGATAATGGTTTGAAAGTGTATGTAAATTTGACCAATATCTATTCAGTATTCACTAAATATTTTAAGATGAACAAATCTGTTTATGACATAAGTGAGAGTTGTGATACAGATGGGGGTTCCCAAAAACTTGCTTTTATTTTTGTTAATTTTTACACTTTTCCCTTTCCTTTTCCAAATTCAATATTTTTCACCCCTTTATCTCTCAACCCCCAGCATTGTCACCAACCAAATACATGTATGTTAATAAATTATGATCAATCTTAAACTGAATTTGGGCCCTATGTTGGAATGGACTCATAATCATGTTACCATGCATGTATATGCAATAAAAGACTTAGGGCTATTCTAGAAAAAAAATAGGGGGGGTTGGAGGGTTGGAAGGCAGTTTTTGTCAGCACCCACCACCCAGACAATTGTAATTGAGAATTTAGTGTGAAAAGTTGCTCTGATACCCACCACCCATGTATTATTAATACAATGTGCCTTCCAACCCCACATACATTTTTTTCTGGAATAGCCCTTCGTGAAAGAACAGCATTTATCCAAATCAAATCTGAAGTTAGGCAGCAAGCAATATGTGGTTGTTTGTAACTTGTATAATGAAAGGGAGACAATCAAGTTGATAAAGATAATGATTGGTTATAGCTGTAATTATAGCTGTTTAAAGAATCTTTTTTTATACTATTAGCTGTTTACTAAAATTTGCAAAAGACACAGAAAGATTGGACAGCTAACTTTAATGTGGTTTCAATTTTGTATTCAATAACTTGTTAGCTCATTATTTTTGGTTATCCCCTTATGGGTCTCATGCTTGCCTATAGAGTGGATGATAGTTAATTCTATTACTGACCTGATAAAACACAGCCTTGTATTGGTATTTTCTGTTTCTACCCTTACCAAGTGGCATTAAGGATTAAGAGCAAAGAGCATAGATTGGTTGACCAGTCAGAATAATGTGTCCAGAGAGTGTGCCGTGTTATCCTCTGGACTGTTCCGGGATCAATATATATATAAATTAAACACTGTATGTCAGAGCTGGCTACAATTATTATGTCTTTAACATGTTCTATTAAACCCTGTTATGCATGTAATACTTGCCACTGTATGTACAACCAGAAGTCATCAACATCATCATCATCAACTTTTTTTTATAAGAAAATATTATTTATGTCAGTTTCAAAGTAAAAGATGTCTTCTACAGAAAAAATCATGCTGATCCAATGTCCCATCTATCTGAATATAAAAAGGTAATGAAAATGTTTTTTTTCTTTCATGTCTTTAATTTGCCAGTACAAGTGCATCATTCTGTGTACATGAACATACTTAAATTTTAAAACCAGACTGTATGATCTTTTCCATGTGTTCCATTTTACATGCAAACTGATGTATGTTTATACATTGTAGTATATTTTTAGCAATTATGTATGGGCAGTGCTATTATTGTGTTAAGAATAAATTTATATTTTCATGTTCATAAAATATAAAATTGTACAAATATATGAATGTTTTTGATTTCTTGTAGCAACAATTTCAGCAGCATGCATATGGAGTGTATATGTCCCACTTGATAAGTTATTCCAGAGCTTGTGTTTTCTATCATGATTCCTTGAAAGAGGATTGCAGCTTACAATGAAACTATTGATCCCAGAATTTCTAGTTGTATAGTTGAATAATGCCTTTGAAAGTGTTACAAGGGCCATCAGGAGTTGATTGACTGTTGTGAAAACAGGGGCGGATCCAGCCATTTTAAAAAGGGGGTGGGGTTCCAGCTATATGTCCCCATTCAAATGAATTGATCGACCAAGAAAAAGAGGGTCCAGCCCCGGAACCCCCCTCCCCCTGGATCTGCCAATGGAATAGCTGTATAACAGTTGTCATGGATTTGTTCTAATTGTCGTAACTAGTCTTCCATAGTCTTTTCCTAAAATGTGACTGCTTTCATTGAGACTTGATGCTAATATGTATTAACAGAGAGCAACACAACAGTGTTCACATTCAAAGCAGGATCTGCTCACTCTTCTGTTACACCTGGAATCATTCTGATTTTTGGTTGGGTTCCTTTTTCTCAAGTTTTAATTCTTAAAACTTTTATGCAATGTATTTAGACTTGTTTATCTTTCATTATTTTCGAGTCTATTTTCTTCTGAAGTTTTATTCTCCCTTTGGTATTCTTAGTTTACAATTTTGGTTATTTTTTATTTGTTTTTCTTATTTTGCTAAATCATCTTGGCAATTTACAATTAAATGAATGTGTAGTTAAAATGGTAATCAGGAATACTATTCACAAATTATCTAAGGACATGGATGTTAGCAACTGTTGGACTCATGATATTGTATGTGAAACTCCAAAAACTAGTTCAGATAAAATTTGAAAAGTACCTGCTTAAGGTGATGCCCAACACTTTCACTTAAATTATTTTGGCTTTTTTAATTTTCATAAAATTTTGACAAAGTATTAACTTTGACCCCTTAACAAAAATATAAAAATTTCAATAATTTTGAACCAATCATTTTATCAGAAAAATTACACTGTTATGTAGCAGTTTAAACACCTATTTTGATCACTGAGAAACTTAATATTCCCTTTAAAACACAACGTAATTAAAATGATTAGCTGACTTTACAGAGTTATCTCCCTGTATTGTTAGGTACCACCTTAACTGGAATAAAAAAAATCCACCCGGTTTCAGTTTAGAAAGTAGGGTTGGGGTAACCTGAAAATGAATATAGAACTCAAAGTGTGGTGTAGGAAACTGTATTAGTCTGATCATGAATTTAAATAGCAGGTGTCCACTAACAAGTCCTAAGGAATTCTGTCTTGATTGATTGATTGATTGTTGGTTGCTTAACGTCCAGTGGCAAATATTTCATGCATATTCAGGACGAGAACAAGTTCACAATAAATACAATAGGTAGATTGTTGTAATAGAGGCTATCTAGGATGATGGTCGGGGAAATTTGGACTACCACTGGAAAATGAGGGTATATTGGATAGGGACAGAAATTTTGCCTTGCAACAGGCCACCTACGGACCCCTCAAAGAGTTGTTGCAAGGGTTCTTAACGTGCAAAGAGCGTGGCACTCTCTTTACACGAGGCATCGGATTTAACGTCCCCTTCTGACGGACGTGACTGCGAACTTAAATACATCCCGCACAGCCAAACGGACGCCCCACTTCAGCAAGCGTTTTACTGCCGGTCGGGAGAAGACCAAGTGACCATATTTCTATACCCCAGTCACCCTTGGGGTCCAAATTCTGTCTTGAAAATACAGATGTAGTGTGAAACAGGACTCCTATATGTGAAACGAGCATCTGGCGCAAATGCGTCGTATCTATGATGAGTTAATTTACATCCACTGGGTTGTTGCCACAGCTTGATGAGTTTATATTTTCCCAGGGTATCACCAGCCTAGTTGTCAGCACTTCTATGTTGACATGTATTATCATTGATATGTAATAATTATTAACTGGTAACAAAAAATTTAAATTTCCTTTAGTCGAAAAGTGAGACATAGAGATCCTACATTCCATGGTTGGCGGTGGTGGCCTCCACAAATATTTACTCTGTGGTTAGAGTTTTTGAAATTTTAATAACTTTCTTAAACTATCCTAGATTTGTACCAAACCTGGTCAGCTTGTTTATGAGCATAAGATTGTATCCAGCAGTGAATTTGTAAAAATAAAATTCCATTTTTTCTGTATTTTACTTATAGATGGACTTAGCTTTTTGGCTGGGAAATTATATATATTCACTCTGAGGTTAAAGTTATCAAAATTTTAATACCTTTCTTATACTATCCTAGATTTGTTCCAAACTTGGACAGGAGCTTGTTTATGATTAAAAGCTAGTATCTGTAAGGAAATTTTGTACTTATTATCTGTAATTTTCTTATAAATGGACTTAGTTTTTCTTTCAGTTAACATTACAGACGATATGATCTTTCTTATTTTAAAGCAGAATTAGACTTTTGACCCCAATTTCACAGTTAACTGAACTTAGAAAATTAAAGTGTGAGTTTCAGGTTAAAGTTTTTTGTCAAGGTAGTTTTTGACGAACCTGAAGTCCAATCAACTTGAAACTAAGTACACTTGTTGCTTATGATATGATCTTTCTTATTTTAAAGCGGAATTAGACCTCGACCCCAATTTCACAGTTAACTGAACATAGAAAATGAAAGTGCGAGTATCAGGTTAAAAGTTTTTGGTCAAGGTAGTTTTTGATGAAATTGATGTCCAATCAACTTGAAACTTAGTACACATGTTCCCTATGGTATGATCTTTCTGATTTGAAGGCCAAATTAGATTATTTACCCAATTTCACGGTCCATTGAACACGGTAGTGTGAGTGGGGCATCTGTGTACTTTGGACACATTCTTGTCGAGTTTGTTGTTAACAGCTTAAGTAGGCAAGACACTGGGTTCCATGGAACCCTTACAAATTTCGACCTCAGGAATAGATTACAAAGTACCTTTAATAGCTGTATTTGGCAAACTTTATTTTGTCCTCAATGCTCTTCAACTTTGTACTTCATTTTGCCTCAGTAACATTTTTTTATTTGAGCATCATTGATGTCTTTTGTAGACCAAACATGCATCTGGCTCAAATACAAAACCTCCATCCTGGTATCTATGATGAGATTAACTAGATTTGTAGTCGAGGACCATGATGCTATGTAGACCTTTGTGTCTTTTCTATTCTTACAAGATCTTACAAGGATTTTACAACATACCTTTCTTATTTCTGTTCTGTAATTTTTCAGCCAATGAAATTTTTATGTGTGCATCAATAAAACAAGATCAAATGATCCTAAAAGTAGTTTAGTTTTTAGATACTGGTAGGCAGACTTGAAGACCGTAATATTTCGTTTATTTAATGGTTTCCAGTTTTGTCATTGTCCTTGTCCACACTGAAGAGGTTTATTTATCAAGACATCTGATCTTAAAGAGAGCCACTCATTTCTTTTGAATAGCAATCTGAGATAGATGAAATCTTCAGTGATTCACGGTTCACAATTTAATAATGATTGTATTACCAATCTGTCTTGTATTTTGCCATTGTACAAGTAGGGCATCTTTGCAGATCTTGAGTCATTGCCATTGGGAGTCCTAGATTGATTAAAATTCATACTGTGAGAAATTGTCTATTGAAATTTTAATGATTACAGGCACTCAGAGATAAATAATTTTATAAAAGAATGGAGAATGGAAATGAGGGATGTGTCAAAGAGAGAACAACCAGATCAAAGATGAGATAAGGGCAGAAGGCTACCAATGGGTCAATGCAACCAGAAATTCGAAAATCCCACAACTGGAGGTGTGCTTCAGTTGGCCCCTAAACAAAAATGGTAACTAGTTCTGCCTTATTTATTTTAATTTTTATGTGTTGTCATGCAATTTCTAGACTCAGGGTTGTTGGAATGTTATATCCTGCCAAATTAGTTATAGTCAATTTCACATCTCGTCTTCGCAAGATAGATGTCTTATTGGCAATCATCACATATTTCCTTTAATAGATATAGAATATAATTATTTCTGTGACTGCATCCTACATTAATTTGTAAGATCCTCTAATTCAGCTGGTCAGTAAAATTCCATGTTCACTTCTTTTATTTCATGTTCTATGTCACGATGCCAGATAAAAGCTGACTAGGAAAGGCAACACTTAGCCATCAAAAGCTTTATTTATATAAGAGCCTAGGTACATGTAGTAGAGTGCACTAGCAAGTTGGACATAGTGCAAGGCGATTTGGTGGCACAATATCTCAGCAGCACGAGTATGAATCCTGGCCAGGAAAGAACAAAAAACCTGCTCCCGTAAATTTACAGATCTAACATTGTTGGTTGATATTTTAAAACTGGTATTGGCTTAATTTCAAACACACACTGAAAATTATTCTGACAAAATTTTTATTTTTTCCTACATTTTTTTTTACATGTAAATAACAATGTTTCAATGACAGTCAAAGTTAAAAATACACCTGTATTATGATGAAAATAATGTAAATGTACGACTATGACATGTAAAGCTTTGATAACTTTCAAATTTCAATTTCATGAATCTATTGACAACACTCTACTGGTGACTGCAGTTAAAATGATTAAAATTCATTTACCTAAAGTCTTGATACAACCGTTTAACTTTTTTAACTGTATTTCTATATGAAAACCTGGTACATTGATGTTTCTTCTTTAATTAATTAAACTTTTGACATGCATCATTAAACAAACCCAAAAAATTAAGCAGTCGTATAAAAACTTGTAATTTAGAAAAACATGTCCAGAAGGTTTATTCATTAAATCAGAATAATGGAACTATGGTTCAAAGACAATGATAAGGATACATTTCCTGTCTTGATTAAAAACATTACAATTATTGTTTAAAAAAAGAAACAGAATTAACGTTGTAAATGCCATACTAACAACAGTTTGGCTTTATAATTTTTTTCTTATTTTAGAAATATATATAGCACGAATCTGAACCAATTCCTTGAAGAATTAGATACCTAAACATTATAGGGTCAAATGCCATAAAAATAACATCATTCTGTTTCAACATGATATGACAATGAAGTGTGATGAGTTAAAAACAATCTGTACAAAAATCCACATAATTTACACTTCTCGCCTCCTCACTGAAGCGTCCATTTCACTTTACAACTTTTGATGTGTATGACTGACAATGATATTTTTAGCATGACCAGAAAACACAACATATAATATTCAAAGTCCTCCTGTTTGTTGCTGAAACACGTCTATCGAGTCCCCATCTTCCATGTCCAACTGCAATGGAAAAAACATATTATTATTATTATAAATTACAGAGATATCAATAGACTTAGGCAAATCCTTGCAGATGAATATGCAAGCTTTTAGTGTATATGTAATTCTTTGTTGTCCACATTGAAGGAAATTCTATGTGAATGACAAATTTTGAATGGTCCCTGTTAAAATTATCTGCCAATTAGGATATGTAATTATGTATAGCTTTTCATGTTTTTATGTTCAATGGACAGAATTATGAAGTCTTTCAGTATGGATTCATTAATTATTGTGGGTACTTTTTTTTATACGACTGCAAATTTTGCAACAGTATAATGTATTGCACAAAATCCCCACATAAAGAAGGGGAATGTAACAATTTTTTGGGGAGCAAGGTCAATTCGCAACAGCAAGAAATTGAATATAAATTCAAATCATATTATAAGTTATATGGTTCGCTACTGACCCCATACGGATCCATAGAGGGTTAGTAAAATCCATAGGGGATGAGGCCGGAGGCCGAGTGACGAATTTATCGGACGCTGGATTTTTTCTGCGGCCTTTTATTGAAAAATAAACAATGAAACACAACAACTGTAATTGATGACGTCACCATTAACGCGTCACGAACCCCATATGAAACTTACTAACCCCATACAGTCTCATAGGGGGTCACCACGTGCCGGTGTTTAACCAATCACACCGTGATAATTCATCTGTGGTCCGATAAAACCACTTCTAAGTTCTTTGACTACAGTTATTCTGTGTCAGAAACCTATTATGTGTCAAATATTTAATTACAATCCAAATTCAGACAGTAAAAGTGACTCTACCCAAATTTATACTGGATTAAAATTTTGTGGTAATTAGTATTATAGGTATGGAGACAGACAACAAATTTATTTTAGCTCTGTAATAAATATTACCTGTGAGGGTGTGTCTGTTTCATTTATTGGATTTCCATCAAATCTGAACCTTACTGCTCCCATTTTTAAACCCTGTTAAAAGAAAAGCAACAAGAAAGCTAAATTATAATCTAAAAAGAGTAATCTTTTAAAATGATATGATATTGTTACTGAAACAAACAATTTGCTACATATATTTTAACACTGTATGAAAAAACAATAACACATTGTAAGATTATACAAGAGGCTGTCACAACGACAGCAAACCGGATTTATTAACATTTATTTGTGTCCTGGCAATATCAAAAGAACCATTACTGATGAATGGTGAAAGTGAAAATCGTCAATATCAAATTTGACCTCTTTTTTGTCATCAGTATCAACATATTAAAATTTGAAAAGCTTAGAATGAATGGTTCATGAGTAAATGCAACAACTTGAATGGAAACACCATTTTTCAATCTTTCAAGAACCATAACTCCTGAACAGTAAAAGTCAAAATGGTCATTATTGAACTTGACTTCCATTTTTTTATCAGTAACAAAATATTAAAATTTGGGAAGCTTTGGTAGAACAGTTCATGTGTAAATGCACAGACACAACTGGAAACTCCATTTTTCAATTTTTCAAGAACCATAGCTCCTGAACGGTAAAAGTCAAAATTGTCATTATTGAACTTGACCTCCATTTTGTCATCAGTAACAACATATTAAAATTTGGGAAGCTTTGGTAGAACAGTTCATGCGTAAATGCACGGACACGACTGGAAACTCAATTTTTCAATCTTTCAAGAACCATAACTCCAGAACGGTAAAAGTCAAAATCGCCATTATTGAACTTGACCTTCATTTAATTGTCAGTAACAACATATTAAAATTTTAAAAGCTTTGGTTGAATGGTTCATGAGTTAATGCGCGGACAACATTTGATTGCCGGCCGCCGTACATCCCCAAATCAATAACCAATATTTTTGTCACAAAAATTCGGTTAATTAAACAAGAATGTGTCCCCAGGACATGAATGCCCCATCCCCACTATGTTCTAGTGAAAATAGGTGAAAATCTCTAATTTGACATTATAGTTAGAAAGATCATATCATGTGTACTAAGTTTCAATTAAAATTAATTTAGGAAGATCATATCATCTATAGGGAACATGTGTACTAAGTTTCAATTAAAATTAATTTAGGAAGATCATATCATCTATAGGGAACATGTGTACTAAGTTTCAATTAAAATTAATTTAGGAAGATCATATCATCTATAGGGAACATGTGTACTAAGTTTCAATTAAAATTAATTTAGGAAGATCATATCATCTATAGGGAACATCATAAAAAACTACCTGGACCAAAAACTGTATCCTGAAGTGGGACAAACAGAGGAACAAGAGACCAAAACACATAATGGTGCATATTAACTGATTTTTTTTTTATTCAAATCAAATTATGCTGCACCTGTACAGGAGCCTCTAGCCTTTGTTAGTCTTGTTCGATTTTTAATTTAAGTTTCTTTAATACATTTCTCAGTTAAATATGGTGTCCATTATCACTGGAGGCCTAAAATAAAATATTGTTTGTTCCCCAATCTGGACCGACCCTTCAATGCTACTCATTAAATTTAATTGTCAAAACTGAGTCAAATATTATTTTATTCATTTTGGATTTTCAGGCTTGCCGGATTGTCCGATAATATTCAAGCTTTTTGGAAAAATATAATTATTTCCCTACCTACCTACCCACACCTGGCTTGGCAGGATCGGGATTGGGGAAGCAAACAATATTTTAATTTAGGCCTGAACAAGTATACATTTTTGTTTAAGGCTAACTGAAACCATCCTCCAGGGGCTAGATTTTTTTAACTGCATTGAAGACCAATTGGTGGCCTTCAGCTGTTATCTGCTCTTTGGTCTGATTGTTGTCTTTGACACATTCCTCATTTCCATTCTCAATCTTATAATAACTACTATACACTTACAGCTCTATCACAATATGCAGACATCAGTTTCCGTAATGGTGTGTTGCGTTTAATTTTGAAATGTACCACACTACCATCTTGACCCGTTACTTTCAAGTTTATATGTTCAGACCCTTCTGGTTTCACATCTTCAATCTGAAAAACAAAAAAATATTGATGAATGGCTAGAACAATCATAAATGTGATAAAATATAAGGGCGACAGATGGCCGATTGAAATCTGTATGAGCTTGTATACTGCTAGACATGGTTAGCTCCTGTTGATTTTATATTTGCCTAGCCTAGGTCAGAAGCCTGTTTGTTCAGATTGTTGTATTTTCTTTGGGCTACCAATCTTTCAGTGGCTGAAAAAAGTGGTGGCCAAAATATTTTCATTTGGACCATGGGTCATGCTGGTTGGACAGACAGGTTTAACTTTATCAGGGATCTCCATGGATGAAAATTGAACCATGGAGGAACTTTCACCATTACAAACCGTGTATACGCTGTACAGTGTAGCGCGATCGGAAGTATTTTATCCCTCCATACAAGGAATGGTGAACATGCTAATTCATTGCTTATTGAAATTATATTTATTTGAATTTTCATTATAGAATTAGAAGTGTCAATATGTTCATTTATTGCCGTTTTTAACCATTCAAATACCAAGTCTTCATGGTCCCCCCTTAGTCGAGAATGACCAAAAGCTGTCATGAAGGTCCCCATGTAGATCTCTTGTATTTTTGGTAATTGTTATGGGGGTCAAAAATCATATGATGTGGAAGCTTATTTTTCATGGACACTGTCAAATTCAGAACCCATTACCGGTATGGCTGATTTGCAGCAACAACAAAACGATTCGTACGGGTTATGTAAAAGGTTAAAGAGATTTGTAAAGCAAATGAAAAGGTTTTTAATGACTTTATCTGACAAATTGATGCTGTGCAACATGCATCTTTCGAGTCTGAATAGAAACCGGAAACGCGGATGTATCAATTTGATTGTAATATACGAAATGAATTCGGAATTACGATACGATATTTCTTTACAGGAAATATTTATAAGTTTTTACTTTTAAACTTTTAAAGTCATTTTAAATTATCGTTACAGCAGTACTCGAGTTATTTGTGATGAAATAATATTTACTGTTTTGCGTCTTATTTTGTACTTCTTAAAAAAGGGGGATGCTGATTGCGTAAGTCAAAATAAAGCACGTGTTCGACTTGTTAAACTGTTTTCTTTGTAACTGGATTATTAATTTATTTATTTAATCCAAATTATCATAATCATTTGCTGAAACTTAGTTGATTAATTCGACAAATGGATCGTCTATCCTCAGATAGTATTCTCCTGTCTGGAACAGGTTTGTTGATCTACCTGTACAAGCTCAGGTACAAGTGATTAGCGATCTTAATCCGGATATCCCTCAGGCGTTAGAAATGTGTTGGATTATAACACAAAAAGCCTGAGGGTTATGCAATTACATGCATTTGATTATAATTGATAAAAAAAATGGCGTCGGGCTACAAAAAATGATGAAGTTTTGAACGATGGCGGAAGACAATTTAACGATGGCGCAAGATAATTTAACGATGGAGCGAGTCATTTGACGATGGCGCAAGACATTTGAACGATGGCGGGGCGCCATCGTTAAACAGGCCATGGAGATCCCTGTTTATGTTGCTGTGATGTATACAAATTCATATTGATCATTGGTTGATATTCTGCAACATCAAAAAAATATACGACAATATTATACTGCACTTGCCAGCATAAGCATAAAGAACTGTTCAACATTCAGACCAAAACAAAGAAAGTGTCAAGCTGCATTGAGGTAAAAAAACGATATGTGTGTTAAAAATATAATATATTAACAAAGCGTATCCTGCAGTTTTTCTACGCCAGAAGAAGCGTAGTGACGTCAATGCAAAGTTCAAACACAAATACCTAACGAACTGACAAGATGAACGATTTAAGACTACGATACTCGATAGGATATGTATTGTTTGATCATTCAAATATGCAGCATATCTGGAGCTCTGTATGTCTCTGGTGGAATGTATGTACTTGTTGTGTTAAACTTTCAGCACATATATATATTGAACCGGTTTGAATTACACACGAACAGAGAGGGAGTTCATAACTATATAAACATACTTAGTACAATATTTCAAAATACAACCTCCCCCTTTTTTTAAAACATAAATATTTGATTCAATCGACAAAAATACATATCGATGTGTTTGCTGATCGTCTTATCATTTAAACAACAATATAATGTGTTCAAAATTGAATTATAAATAAATACACTGCTCCGATATTGTAAATAAATAATATTTGCAAAGGCCATTTTCAGACCCATGCCGGTTAAACCTAAAATGTGCGCGGGAAGTAAATTTGCTTTCACGTGGAAATTAAAATTAATGAAAAACAGTTAGAGGACAAACGGAACGTTTGGTTTATAACATGGTTTCGTGGTTACCTTTTTATCGTCTGACATTGTAATTTATAATAAAAACAAAGTCTACAGACTTCTTTTCAGTCAGACCTCCTAATCGAAAATGGAATATGGCGCACAAAGGAAATGCCAGATTTCCCCAAACCCCAATATTAAACGGTTTTCGATTGGCTAATATTTTTTCTTTCATAAAACCCACGGCGTGTTAGATAGGTAAATAAATACTCCAAAATTTGTAATTAGTGTGAAAAGATGGTAGTTAGATGCATTTACTTAGATTTTTGTAATGTTTTAAAATTTTAAAATTGGTTTACAAATAAAAAGAAATTTTTGTGTTACTAAAAATAACATCCAATAAAAAATAGCGTAAAATGTTGCCTTAAAAGTAGGTCACGGGGTTATCAGGTTCAATTTGTCACACTTTTTAAAACGTGACCAAAATTGCCTTAATTTGATTTATTAAGAATTGGAACAAGTCTTACACTCTATCGGATCTTATAATATTCACCTCAATCTTCAGTGATATTTGCTCCGATTAGTTAATATCAGTAATCTAGACAGTATTAAAATTAAATTAAGGTATATCACGAGTTACCTCGCTTTCCCCATGTCGAACAGTCAGGAAACTCTCGGAAACCGTGAGGATAGCCCACGTTCACCAAGATACCTTACTATTCGCCTAACCCGTTTGCCCAGTTTAATTTTGTTCACTATTATAATAATGGTTTTGCTAAATATTTATAGTAACGCAATATTTATCGTTCACTTTTTATTTGAACATGATGAATTCTTCTCGAAGGCGGAGGGGCCTCATACTAAAAATGCCAGTGCTCCATAATCAACGGCTAACTTACAACAAGGTAACATTATAAAAGAAGCATTCGATAATGACAATTGTTTATGCAACAACCATTATATTCACATGAATCAGAGTTGCATCAAACTTTATTTTGTGTGGATTCCTTGCGTAATTTAAACTTGCGGATTGTCATGGATAGCACGTGTAGTCATTGCTGACTGAGGATCATAATCGTTTTACAGAATAGAAAATAATGTCCCAAAACGAACAAAGAAAAGAGAAAAAAATGAACAAAATTATAAAAGATACAGAAGAAAGGTTTTATTTTAAAAAGTTTAAAATGTATGTGGAAAATATAAGAATCAAATATAATGCAGTATTATACTAATTACAGAACTAAATTAACGATGTACAAAATAATTTTAAAGGTTAAGTCAACGTCCACCTTGACAAGGTGGACGTTGACTTAACCTTTAAAATTATTTCGTACATCGTTAATTTAGTTCTGTAATTAGTATAATACTGCATTATATTTGATTCTTATATTTATACCACGTTTTAGACACGAACAGAATAGTTATGGTTCGAATCAAGGACCCTTGATCAGTTGATGGGTGGCATGACTTTTACACATAATTTGATATAATATATAAATGTTGGGACAGTGTGTAACAGTACCATTTCGACATGTATGTATAAGAACATCATGAATTTGAAAATCAGTTGAAAAAGGCTTTTCTCATCTGATTGGTAAAAGTAGAAATACAAGTTGTATTTCTATTTGTACCAATCAGATGAGAAAAGCCTTTTTCAACTGATTTTCAAATTCATGATGTTCTTATACATACATGTCGAAATGGTACTGTTACACACTGTCCCAACATTTATATATTATATCAAATTATGTGTAAAAGTCATGCCACCCATCAACTGATCAAGGGTCCTTGATTCGAACCATAACTATTCTGTTCGTGTCTAAAACGTGGTATAATTTGTGTAAGCGATATAAATACGATAATAGCGGAATAAAATGGTTATTCAAGTTTCAAACAAAAAAGGGCACTTGCAGTACTTCGAACAAATTGGCAAACATTTAATAGATTTTTTTCTCCATGTAATAATAATATACAAATGTAAAAAGTCATGTGGTGCGTCTAAACCATCCCCAACTTCAATTCTATTTGATCACTCAGACATAATACATACTGACGTGTAACAAGAGGAATACAATATTTACATATATACAAACAATATACTTATATATTCAAAAAGCTTCTTACTTTTCTCATCAGTCCAAGAAAACATCATGGTATGATTCAATAATGAAGACTAACACCATTTCAAATTGGTGTGTCCAATCAGAGCGCTTTTCGTACTAAATCACCTGGAACTCTAAAAACCAAAACATTTTAAACATATATAGATACTCGAGGATACAAAATCACCTTGCCCAATGTCATATATGGACAGGGATTTGGATTGGTATCATACGGGACATGGAATTTTGCCTCTTCGATGAAGGCAAGTCCAGAAAATCGCCTAAATTGAATTATGTTTGCCTTAGTTTAAACATATTTATTTGTAACTTATATTAATCCCTATCCCCTTTGCGGGCGCGAGTGCTGCCTTGTAGCGGCATTAGCCTACTCTTTTTTTGAAATCTACAAGGGTGTCTTTTACATGCAAGAAATATGGCTCTCTCTTAACACGGGTCAGCCATTTATCGTCCCCTTCCAACGGACTATCATCGTTTCCTCAAGACCATACTCGCAAAAGGTGTCAAGGGAGAGCCGAAAATTCAGTCCCTGAAATTTTCTGTTTGCCTTATATATTATATAGTCAATAAGTAGTAACCACAAGGAAAGCATGGAAAACTAATTAAAGTATTACTTGGACTAGATTTGCATTCATTAACGGGATAGAAAATAGTCAAACACTCGCCCAAGTCAGGAATATGGCAGAGCGTTTGATTTGGACTTCCCCATTTTGAATTTGCCTTGGAATTTAGTAGGTTTGCTATACTGTTAATGCAGTTATAAATCTACATAGATACCGAAAACATAACAACTTATAATTTGAGGAGAATTTCGGGTTTTAACAACCCAACAAGTGTTAGAAAATGAAAATTCACACATGTACTGGCTTACTATAATTTGGAATTAAAGCCGATTTCGAAAAGTTGACTTTCATTAGCAACACTGAAACTCTAAATTTAAAATCTAGAGATATATCAAATCCTGAATACTATCGAAACTTGACGAACAAAAAGTACACAAAAAGAATTACCACATCTGCCTTAAGTCAACTTTGCCTGCGGGAGTTCGGTTACATACTTGCCCACTGTCACAATTTGCGTGGGATTTCCCCCTTGGAGGCTATACAAAATGGAAATTTTGAAAGAGAAATTATGTCCACAATTTAAACAAAACAATTACCTTTACAATGGATATAGGCTTATACAACTATGAAGAATCCAAAATACAACATCAAAATGTATTTGAAACCCCTTAAAGGTTTTATAGAACTATAAGAGCCAATTTGCACGTTAACCCCCCCCCCCCCCCCCCCCCCCCCCCCCATGGGCATTTTGAAAAGTTGGCAGGTATGCATGCGGTTGTGTGTTCCGTATTTTTTTTTTTTTTAAATATATCAATAATAAAAAAAAAAATGCAGGTGTATGTTATTGATCATATCAGTAACGAGAAGTGACAATTGATCCGATAATGACTCACTTAAAGAGAAGCAGTCCACCAGCACCGGTGATTATTTTGTTATTTTGAATATATTGCACGCATGCTACATTCATGACATTGTGCTAGAAATACTCCATTTTATGAGTATTCTATGAAACAAATATTTGATTTAAGAACAATTTCCCTTTTATATTTTCTGGTCATTGCTCTTCAACTTCGTCATTGATTTGGCCTTTCAGCTGTGGTCCTCTTGGAATCTCTCCCAACACGATGCACGAAATCTAGTGAAGATCCGACGAGGATTTGGAGGGCGGAGCTTCATAAATATGATAAATGCATTTAATTTTTACAAGTTTCACTCAAAACAATGGCCTTTTAACAGCAGCAGTTAATTCACAAACACCTTTCATTGCTGTTTTTTTTAAACAACATTCGACAAGGTAACAACTGGGATCTGAAAGTTTTGTCAATTATTTATTATAGTTGATGCTGTTTCAATATTGTGTGTCCTTTACGTACTAAACAAAGCTTTGCTTATTGTTGAAGGCCATACGGTGACCATAGTTGTGAATGTCTGAGTCATTTTGGTCTCTTGTGGACAGTTGTCTCATTGGCAATCATACTACATCTTCTTTTTTATAATTTCAGATATGGAATTATTGCTCCCGTTTTATCTGTAAAATTGTGTTAACCAGCATGGTTTTCTATATAGCCTTCACCTATGCTTCTGTTACTCACATTTATGTAGCGACATATCGTGAGATTTCTTAAATATTTATTTTTATTTCTCGTTGTTCTCACATTTTTTCATAGGTATAACATATCAGAAAAAAAAACCTTCATAAATTTGAAAATAATTTAATGTGTGATCTAACGGTTTAATTAGTTGTGGTATTCACAAATATATGGATGTTTTTCAGAACATGCCACATCTCCCCATTCAAAGTTGGGGTCAGGGTACTGGAGTAATAAACAATCCTGATCGCCACCGACATTGTTTGGTTGACCCGGACGCCAATTGCTGTAGGTGACTGGAGCTCCATTGTCTGTCCACACAAAGTTATGTTCACTCTTTTCATCATTTCCGCCTGTGTACAATCCTAGGCTTGCAATATTTGATAAATCTGAAAACATACACATGATAAAGGTTAGGATGCGAGTTCTAGAAGAAATTCCTACTGTTAACTAATTTAAAATACTTTTTATGTATTTAATTCTTTATACACATTTTTTGAAACTTATGGAGGTATAATCATGATAATTGTTACTGTAATTGAATATAAATAAATGTATCAATTTTAATCGTGTTTTTAACGTTTCTGCCTTTTCGCCATCGTATGTGACGTCACAATTTTTTTAATTACGTTGACGCCTGGACTGATTCGGATGTGTGTCTATTTTGTGATAAACTTGGGTTTAGTTTTCTGTAATTAGTTAATATTTCAGTTTCATTATGTATATCTCTTTCATATTCATTTGTTAAAATTTACTGTTTGCAATAGCATTAAGTATTCTATATAATAAGGATGTTCTTATCCCGTGCATAAAAACAATGCCGTATTTGTCAAAACCTTTTCAACTTTTGATCTTCAGTGTTGTACAACTTTGTACCTTTTTCACGTTCGATCTTTTATATCTAGGCGTTATGTATTCAGGTTTAGTTTTCTGTAATTAGTTAATACTTTAGTTTCTTTGTGTATATCTCTTTCATATTCATTTGATAAAATTTACTGTTTGCAATAGCACGAATTGTTCTATATAATAAGAATGTTCTTATCCCGGGCATAAAAACAATGCCGTATTTTGCGAAACCTTTTCAACTTTTGATCTTCAGTGCTGTACAACTTTGTACTTTTTTCACTTTCGATCTTTTATATCTGGGCGTCACTGGTGAGTCTTGTGTGGACAAGGCGCGTTTTTGGCGTATTGAATTTTAAACCTGATGCTTTTTGTTATCTATTAATCATGTTTTTCTGTGTCTAATATGTTCTCCTATTTATTTGTATTGTAGTCCTGTAATATTATGTTGTCATTTCAATGTTATATTTAACTTTGCCATTAAAGTGCGAGGTTTGGCTTGCCTTAAAACCAGGTCCAACCCACCACTTTTATTCCCCTTTAAAAGTGTCCTGTACCAAGTCAGGAAGATGGTCATTGTTATAATATTGTTAGTTTCTCTTTGTGTTGCATTTTAACGTTGAGTCGTTTGTGTTTTCTCTTATTTTTGAGATATTGAGATAAGACGTGGCACGGTACTTGTCTATCCCAAATTCATGTATTTGGTTTTCATGTTACATTTGTTATTCTCGTGGTGTTTTGTCTGATGATTGGTCTGTTTCTGTGTGTGTTGCGTTTCGGTGTTGTGTCGTTGTTCTCCTCTTATATTTAATGCGTTTCGCTCGGTTTTGGTTTGTTACCCCGATTTTGTTTTTTGTCCATGGATTTATGAGTTTTGAACAGTGGTATACTACTGTTGCCTTTATTTTACTTCTGCATTATTGTAACAAATTTCAGTATGATAAAACTCACTTACCTTCATCGTTTTTTATAGTTCTTACAAGATAGTCCTGTTCTCCTTGACTGTTTATAGACACCAAACTAGATTGACTGTCTTCTCGACGACATGCCGTCTTAGCTTCGTTCCAAGTCAATGGTTTGGCATGGAAGGAGTAATACGATGTATCTGAGCCATTCTGACGTACATGGGACCCATGAGATGACTGAGATAAGCCTATAAATATATCAACACTAACTGATAAAAGATATTAAAATAAGTTTGAAAAAAAAATTTGAACAATGAGCAATTGCATGAAATTACTAATACAATCAATCAATCAGTCAATCAATCAATCAATCAATCAATCAATCAACCAACCAACCAATCAATCAATCAATCAATCAATCAATCAACCAACCAACCAATCAATCAATCAATCAATCAATCAATCAATCAATCAATCAAAACTGCTTGGGATTGCTTTTTGCTACGAACACCAGATGCCCGTTATAGTTTCATTATTTTCGGGAAGATAAGGACCAACATTGTTTGAAACATATTTTTTGTCTTTCTGGTGAGATAAGCCCTTTTCAACTGATTTTTATAGTTCGTTCTTATGTTGTACTGTTATACCACTGTCCCAGGTTAGGGGAGGGTTAGTATCCCGCTAACATGTTTAACCCCGCCACATTATTTATGTATGTGCCTGTCCCAAGTCAGGAGCCTATTATTCAATTTTTCACGTTAATGTTAATGATCTGAATACTTTTGAAGTAATTGAGAAGTACAATATCAGTGTAATACTTACGACTACAGGACGTGTTAAACACTGTAACATCATCTATGGCAGTGTTAGATTTGTCGAGAGAGTAGATGTGGTGGTAACCCCCACTGGTATAATGGTTTGTGTAATAAGCATTGGTCGATGACTCAAAAACTATCTAAAACACAAATTTCATTACGTTTAGGTTCTAAAATATATATTTTAAATCCCCATTCTCTATTTTTTCTTTTGCATAGTTGAAAGAAAGTTGTTTATTAGTTTTCTAACTAAACCGAGGTAACAAGATTTCCATCTAATAGTACATAAACTGCATTTTTTCAACTTGATAGACATACATGTATGGTATTAAATTAAATGCAAATAAATCATATTTATGTGTTATACTGAATAACGGAAGTTACCTGGAACGGATGTGACGTATACTCATTATCCAATGATATCTGTGCTTGGTGCCAATCCGAATCTACATTACCTGTCTTGGTAAACACAGGATATCCTTGTCCGCCATTAACCTAGATATAAAACAGAGGTATAACATTATTGGATATGATTCTCAACACTCCAAGTTCAACTTACTCAAATTTGATCATTATGTAATACGATTTCACATCATGCAAATCTAGATATAACACACATCTTTAGTGTAACTGCAATTTGAATAAGTTTTTTTTTATCATTGTGAAAGTCTTTTTTTCTCGTTTAACGTTCAATTGAATCACTCATTACCATCGACTTTTTGTTATTTTCTTCTGTATTGAATTTTTTATTTCCGACAATAAGTCTATTTTTTTTATTACTTTCATTGTAGTGGTACAAATACAAAATTTGCATGTTTTTGTGTTATGCTTTTGAAATAAATATTTCCATCATATAACAATCAAGTTAACTGTTATGGCCAAAACCATGTCAAATCTTTAATTCAAAGTCTAGTAATTGAAGTATTACTAATGTAGGATAAAACAATTTACAATAACTGTATACAATTTTGACTAAAAGTGCAATTAATTACATTTTTATAAAAAATTCTCACTTTCAATATGTTTTTTTTTTTTTTTTTTTTTTTTTTTTTTTTTTTTTTATAGATAACAGATTTGTAGTCCTATATCGCCGGTAAATTCGATCCATCTTTAAGTTATCGAAAACAGGTGGGAGAATAATTATTTTTTTTATCTTTAATGAACTTATTTTCCATATATGTGTTTTTTCAAAATGGGGTAGAACATATATAAAACACCCTTATGAATTCAGAATACAGTTACATTCTTCTTTTTTGTTTTAATCTACATATACCTTTGCGTATACTTTAAGAAATTTTATATCTTTTCCGTGCATATTGTACCAGAATTTGATACAGTATCCCGCAGAGGAGGTGGTAAACTGAGGAGAATCTATTCTAGAGGTATGAGTTGTCTGAGAGGATGATGCAGCACCTTGGGAATTCAACATCATGTAATGACCTAAAAAACAAGAGTTATAATAAGTCGTTCGATGTAGTAAGAATCCAATCGTAAAGTCCCTAATTAAATGACAAAATCAAATGACAAAACACATCAAACGAATGGACAACAACTGTCATATTCCTTGTTTTTGTTTCCTTGTTTCTTGGTTGTTTTTAGTAATTAACTAAGACTGCATATTTTTTTGTCAATGAATAATGTTTATATGAATGGGACTCATATCTTATTGCACATGTGCACCAGGTTAAAATTTCTTTTAAAAAATTCCAATACATTCACATACAAAATATCAATCAGCATAATTTTTTTAATAGCATAAAGCTTACTGAGTACAAATCGCGATAATTGCAGTATACATTAGACGAGATCTTTCTTTTAAACAAAAAAGAATACACAAAACCAATAAGATAGGAGCAGGCAACAGAAAGTAGACACGCACACGGTTATTAAGCTCAAACATATTATGAACTTGGTATCATACACAATATAATGTTTGTACATATTAAAGAAATCTTTGTTTGAATGATATAGAAAAATGCGACAAAAATAAGTTACGGACAGGTGACGAAAGAAATACAGATGGATATAGGCAAACCAGCATACCAAAGTACTTTGGTGCGGATGAAATTCAAGTTTCTTGTATTTTCACATAGTAATACCGATATTTATAATGTATACCATTTGGAGTGCCATAGGTGTGGTCTTGTTTTGGTCCTGTTGTTGAGGAATACATTGAAGATTGCCATGTCCAGTGAGATCCTGACTCTGCTACATATCCACACCTTTTACTATCCTCAAATCCACAGAAATCCTTCGAAACAGGTTGGTTGCTTGACGTGTCTGCAAATTTAATGATCCAAATTTCGAATAATAACTGATAACCAATTTTATCATATAATCATCTGTATAAAATAACACTTTTTAATAAAAAAAAGTTATCAAAAGTGTGTGTAAGTTGTAAAGGCAACAATAACGAATGGGAAAGCACACATCAAGGTACAATATCGAATTCAAAGTGGTTTTTAAATACAAAACACAAACCAAATCCCACCTTATAGGCACTGAAAAATGTATGTGATGTGCGTACGCAGTGTGGATGTGGGCCTTTTTTTTTCTTTGGAAAAAACACCCTTTTTTCGACTCAAAAAAATAAAATAAAACAATATTTGTTCAATAAGAATCAAGTAAAATATTTCTTTTAATCCTATTTTGTTTGTTTGTGTGTTTGTGTTATGTTCTAGTGGAAACATACTAATTTTTGGCATTTTCCTCCAAAACCAAAATATATGTTTCCAAGAAATTTCGAAATTCAATTAAATTTTATTGAAAAATGCTTACCTGGGCGTAGATTAACAATCGTTTCCTTACCTGTTATACTTTGGCCATTGTCAGTTTTGGCTGCAGTCAATACCGCTTTACATGTCTGTAAATCTTTGATAGACTTAGAAGTCTGTGTCTGAAGCCTGCTTTTCTCATTGTTCCAGTTATTTGTTTGTCTAGTCACGCTTTCAGTCGTTTTATTCAGAAGATAATCGACATTTCGAATTTTCGATTCTAATGCTTTATTTTCAGAAATTGCGTTCTCAAGTAGTTGCTGTTTCTGTAAAATACTTGCTTTAGTTGCTTGGTACCTCTGTACAAGTGCACTGAACTGAACTTCCAGGGTACCCAAGGAACTTTGTAAGTTGTAGGTTTCTCCTTGTACGATTTCCAAATCTCCACAACCACAATTACCAGTCGTATCGCTTTCCCGTCTGGTGTTTGATGTCTGGTTACAGTGATGGACTTTCAAATTATAAATACACTGTCCAGAAAAGTCACATGATGCTGACGCCACAGGCTCTCCTCCAAATTGCAAGAGAATAATTATGATAAATCCCTGACTGATTGTCATTGTATGTTTATACTTACGCTCTTTTTTCTTATCATTGACAATGGATCACTAATATTCTTATCAATATCAGTTCTCACGAAGGACATACTTATACGTTACCTGTTAATATAGGTCATCTTTGAAGTTTGATATACTTCAATCAGTAATTTCTGTCCCTTTGTTTTGACTACCAGTTTTCTACCGTCGTTTGTTTTTAAATTCTTACAATTTTTTTGAGCTCTTCTTAAGATCTTTAATGTAGGGTAATGCATAGTATGCACTCAACATATCAATGCTCTATGAATAAGCTTGTATGTAGGGATTAGAGATGACATACCTAACATTCCAATTGTGCATAACCATTTGAAGATACGACTCACCAACGCATATCAAGAGGAGTAACACGACGGGTGTCATTAGTGGAGCACGAAATGGTGACCTTTTTGGACTGATATATTTCATCCCGGGTTTTGTTGGAGTTCGAATTACTAAACAATTATGTTCTTGGTTTTGACTGATCTAATTATTCTTAAGAAGCATTATGTTCAATAGGATCATAGGATTCCATCGAGACAGAAACTCAACACATAGTAAAATCGACAATAATTTCTTCAAAAAGGGGATTTATAAATTACTTCATTTGAAAAAATATTTGCACATTTTGTCTTGGTGATAGTTCTTGCGGTTTACAATTCTCCATGTTCGTTAGTGTTTGTTTCAAAATGTAGAAAAAAGTAAAATCACAAAAATACGGAACTCCCTAATCAAATGGCAAAATTAATGATAAAACACTTCAAACGAGTAACCAACAACTCTCATATTTCTGACTTGGTACAGGCATTTTCAAAGGTAAAACATGGTGGATTGAACATGGGTTTAAAGCACTAAACCTCTCACTTGTATGACAATCGCATCAAATTCCGTTAAAGGGTAAACATCTGAAGCAAAAGGACATAAGGAGTCGCCTGACGATTTTGACAATGTTTACATGTTTACAAACTTTGTTCTTATATATAATTTTTTTGCAAAAATGCAAAAATAGTAAAATCATCACTCAAGAAAAAAACATCCTATATATAAGGCGTTGAATGACCATTTGTTTTTGTGAATATTTTCTAAGATTTCAAGATAATAGCCAAAGAAATTGGAAAACTTCGTCATTTAATCCCAATGTAAATCAATAATTATCAGTTCTGTTTCAAACTACAAATATTGGTATTAATGTTGATAATTCTACAACTACCAGGCATGATTTAAGAGCGACAGTGCAAGTAAATGACTTAACTTATGAAGAATATAACAATAAAAAAAACTCGATGTGAAATACTACCTTAGCACCATAAATTATGAATTGTTATTACTTATTGTTACTAATAAGAATTTTCGATTGAATGAACTCAATGTATGTAATATTATCTTATAAACACTCAAATCGTAATTCAAAGGAATATATGCTTCAATTTCAACTATTTTTGAAATTTCGTATATTTTAGGGTTGGCTATCAAGAAACTGTTTAATTTAATTTATAAAGGAATCTACAGGAAATGATTCAATTCTATGTAAAATGCCAATACAAAAAAAGTTCAGATACCCCATTTAGTCTTTTGGTATCCTGAAAGCATTTTAAATTAAATTGCTACTATTGAACATACTGTTATTAATGATCAATAAATTGATGTTATAACTTGTAACTAACAAGACAACAATACATTTCATAGATCAGAAATTTATTGAGAACTACAACACTGCCTCGCAAATGAATGGATGTTTCACAGAACATGAGACATCACCCCATTCATAATTACTCTCTGAATACTGCATCAGTAAACAGTCCTGGTTATCTCCCACATTGTTTGGTTGTCCCAAGTGCCAATTTGTGTAATTCAAAGATTCAGGGTAACCGGAAGCTGTCCATTCGTATCTGTTTTCAGAATCATAATCGTTTCCATTAATGAAAAAACCTTTTTGGCCAGCAGCTGTTAAACCTTTAAAAAGAAAAAAAACCATTTGTAAATTTGATTTGTTTAGAATTTTTAGAGAACAGAAGACTACCAGAAAAGTCCTGCTTTGTCGGAAGGATACATTGTATTTTGTTTTATATGCTATTCAAGTTAATATGAAGCGTTTTTTTAAATTTCATTTCAATTAATAGTTACGAATAAATGCCTTCTGTCAATCCAAAAAGACTATACTGCGTTTTGGGACACATAACTTTCATAACATATTATTTTGTATTGTTTTCCCAATTGTGACCGGTTGCGTTTTGAAAGGTGATTTATAAATAACAGGAGACGCTCGACCTGTCAACACAACATAACTTTCTTAGAGTTCATGCGATTTCCGTACGGTTTGTATGAAACCCCAATTTGTCTTAAAAGTCGATAACTGAGATTACCCTTCCGGAGCACCTGAGATCACCCCTAGTTTTTGGTGGGGTTCGTGTTGTTTATTTGTCGGTTTTCTATGTTATGTCATGTTTACTATTGCTTGTCTGTTTGTATTTTTCATTTTTAGCCATGGCGTTGTCAGTTTGTTTTAGATTTTTGAGTTTGACTGTCCCTTTGGTATCTTTTGTCCCTCTTTTTGAAACATCTTTAAATTTTGGATTGCAGTACTAGTAATTCAGCTTGTACGAGCTTTACTATTGAAAATGTTGCAACAATCTCGAGTAAAGGTTATAAACAGATATACGTTGATGGTTACTGATAACGATTTATTCAGGTCGTGAAACATCTTTCTCTGTGAAGAACCTTATTGATTAAAAACCAATACGCCGTTGATAATTTTAAAGAAATTTTGGACTTTTTAATAGACAGCAATTGTTTAGTTTCATGGAACAATATTTAAACAGACAGTCGGTATTCAAATGGGTACTAATTGTGCATCCCTAATGGCCGACTTATTTTGTTTTCATTTGAATTTAATGTTATACAAAACCTTCGCAAAGAAAAAGAAAACTTCTTGCTTCAATTATTTCAATTTCAGATATATTGATGGTGTCCTGGCACTCAATAATCTATATTTCAGTGAATGTTTGCATTTCAAATATCCCAGAGAAATTACATATTCTAAGAAACTAAAAGATTTGTTTCATATCCTGATCTTTTTCTCGAGTTTGTTTGTTATCTTAATTCGTCTTCTTAACAAATGTATAAGGATTGGACATCATCAAACTACTGTTGACTTAATTTATATGCTTTAAAGATCGTTGGTTCGACTGAACCGAATGCATGTCAATCAGAAAAAATGCAAATAGTTATCAAAGGTACCGTGCTTATAGTTATCAAAGTTACCAGGATTATAATTTTGTACGCCAGACGCGCCTTTCGTCTACATAAGACTCATCAGAGACGCTCATATCAAAACATTTATAAAGCCAAACAAATTCAAAGTTGAAGAGCATTGAGGATCCAAAATTCCAAAAAGTTGTTACAATGTTTTGAAATCGGCATCACAAGTCTATATTTCGCCCAGTCAAAAAGTGTACTAGTATTTGAATGAAATCAAGAATACGGATTTAAGATAATACTTACTGACATCTGACTGAATAAGTTTAACCAAATAATTTTGTTCAGCAGCATCTACTACAGTAGCCAAGTTAGAATAGATATTTTCTCTCTTACATGTCTCTACAGCATCATACCAGGTTGCTGCAGTACCATGGAATGTATAGTATGATGTTTGGCTGCCAGCTGTACGTACAAATGCTCCTGCTGGATATTTAGGTACATCTGTGGGATATACAGTTATTTGTAAGTTTACAATCGTACCATTTTATGATACAAGAAGTGTATTAAAAATCTACATATCTTCCAATTTGAAACTCAATTGTAACCATGAAGGACCCATAATGCAAAGGTTGAACTTTGCACCCGTTTTTAAAATAAGAAAATGATAAAAATAGAACATACATTCAATAATGAACAAAATGATAGAAAATGATTATGCCTAAGAATGTTTTATTTAACTTTTCCAGTGTATGCATTATTACTGAACCACTGTTGATATCCCAGCGGCATCAGCATATGGATTATATGTGTCTGAATTGATACATTACTCTAGAGCTAGCTCAAAGTACGTTGATTTTGTAGAATGAGAAATACTGCTTTCTCAGAAGTTCCTAAGACAGGGCTATGAATCAATCAAATTTAGGTCATCACTCAAGAAATTGTACGGTCGCCATCATGAGCTGATTGGCCATTATGACAAAAGTGTGTCAGAAATCATATCTGATATTCTTCCTCAGTCATAATAACCTTCCATCATTACCGAACTGAACAAAGAAATAACACTGCGGGTGCCGATCAGGTGCAGGAAATGCTTACCCTTCCAGAGCACCTGATTTCACTCCCGGTTTTTATTGGAGTTCGTGTTGTTTCTTATTTATTATTTGTAACTGTTGATATAAATGTCTTTTGGTTTCATGAGTCTTTGTTTACTCCTTGGTTTGATTGTTATTGTTTTGATATAAACTCTTACTTTGACATGTTGTATTATAAACATATACATCATCAACAGCAATATTTCCATACTGGTTATGGTTTTCATAATGATAACTTCCACCGCTGTATCTGTTTATGTGGTATGCATCATGTGTTGCCTCAAATACTACCTGAAAGGAACACACATCATATTCTCGAATTGTTTCTTAAACAACAAACACAACACCCTTCATTTGTTCTTGTCCTTGTGTGTTTTTAGATAGTTTTTGGATAGTTCTTTCGTACCACATCTGTTTCATTTATATTCAGCAAACACATCTCCATATACTATACAAAACAATCACAAATCACACCATGTAAGAATATTTACTAAGCATTTCTCAAAATGGGGAATATTTTGAAGTGTAACTGAAAAAATGAGATCTTCTGCTCATCAAATGATAACGGTAAATACTAACACTTCTTCGTTTGTCTGTAATTCACTGCAACAACCAATTCACTGTACATTATATTCGTTAACATGGATTTTTTGAGATTATCATGTTCAAAAAAATTGATAACTTGTTTTAATTTATCATTTACTTACTACAAATAGATCATAATATCTGTAAACAAACCTGAAACATGTCAGCTGTGTATTCTTTGTTTAGGGAAATCTCGGCCATGTGCCACTGATTGTCAACATTACCAGTATGTGTAAATACAGGATAGCCCAAACCTCCATTTACCTAGAAAATATTTACATCTCGTGTAAGTGCACGCATCTTTATAAATATAATGGAATTTGATGCGACTGTCAAACACGTGAAGAGGTTTAGTGGTATAAAACCAGATTCAATCCACCATTTTCTACATTTGAAAATACTTGTACCAAGTCAGAAATATGACAGTTGTCGTCCATTCGTTTGATGTGTTTAATCATTTGATTTTGCCATTTGATTAGGGACTTTTCGTGTTGAATTTTCCTCAGAGTTCAGTACTTTTGTGATTTTACTTTTTTCCCAATATATTTAATGTTAAAGCTAAATAACATTTCGCAGCTTTTATCAGTATTAATGTGCTTACATTGGAGTTTATAACTCATGGTCTCTGTAAAACTTGAAAGCCAAGGATTCAGAAGTTCCAAACAAGCAAAGTGCTACTTGATATACCAAAATGGGACCTATATATAATAGCTAAATGCATCTGCTTATTTACTATGTTATCAAATAGTTTAAAGCATATCTTTTGGTGTTAACAATATTTTATAATATTTATGAATTATACAAGTATATACACATTCACAAATAGGATTCAGAAACAAGCAACAAGTGCTTATATTAATCTGCCTCCTCATATCTTTTATAGTAATACCTGTGCATAAACGTTGAGTGTTTTGACATCTTTTCCATACATTGTGTACCAGAATCGAACACAGTAGTTGGTAGCCGGGTTAAAGGTTGGCGATATTAGTCTTGATGTTGTTCTACCTGTACTTGATTTTACTGGTGATGTAGCCCGCAAAGCCATATAGTAACCTATAAATAATTTGTTTTCAAAGTGTTCAAAGTTTTTATTTGATTTTCACGTGTTGCTTGAGAGCTTGTTGCTTAAACAAAATCAAAACACGTAACCGTCAATAAATAAAAAATCTCCAAACCCCTTTTATGTAAGATAGGCACCAAGCATATTTCTTGGTAAAAGGTGTTTCATCTTTTCCAATGCGTTATTTTTTTAAAATGCAATGGATTGCTTTAGAAAGAGATCAAGCAGAGTTGCACGACATTCTCTTAATACAAGAACTTCCCATGCGATACAGATTTTTCTTTGATATCAGCGAATAACGACATACTCTGACTTGCATACACTTCGCTTGGAATAATCATGTGAAGAATGTGGCAGTGTAAAACATGCCAGTGACAGATCAATCCTCCAATAATCTGGTACATTAGCGTAATTTTTTAATTTTGACAAAGTATCACATAAAGCATTGAAAAAAATATTTTAAATAGAAAAAAATAATGCTTTACTTATGTGTAATACAATCAATAATTAATTGGCAAATTTACAGATCACTAGATCCCATTAAATGCTTAAAAGCACTCAACGAAAGATTGATTTGAAACAATACTTTATAAAGTTTTGGTTCCACAGATGTAAAACATATGTTGGTACAATCTAAAACCATAAGTCCAAGAAAAACTGCAATAGTTAAAAGGTATAAGACTAAAAACAACAGTCAACAAAACAGACAAAATGAGCAATACAAAGCCTGTCAAAAACCGGAGGTGAATTCATATGTTTCGGAAAGGTTAGACAGTCAAAGTAGTTTTATGTACTTAGAGTAACCGTGTATCATACTAAGCGCAACATGATCTGGAATTGGTCCTAATTCGACTACGTTATTAAGGTTTAGAAGGGGACTTTAATACACTTGATCTGTGATAAAATCATAACTACCATAATTATTGCCGTATGTATGATCCCGTTTAGGTCCTGTTTGACTTTCTTCCGTGTGGCGCCGGTCCCAGTTCGTATCATCGTGATGGTCTTGTGAAAAATGGCATAGATCAGTGGACTGGAATCCACAATAAAACGTAGTAAAATCTTGGTGTATAGCTTCAAATACAATAAAAAGATGACATGAATGATCAGATGAATTTCTAGTTTGCAATATAGCAGGCAATTTAGGAGAAAGATGTAGGTTAGTTCTGAATTCATATAAACATGTTAATACATGTAGTATTTATTTGCTACATGAGAATAAAAAAAGTCATAACCTCGACAAGCTTAAATTCAAGCAAATACTAAGGGCGAATCAAGAATATTAAATATATAGATATATATAGATATACTAGTATATGTATTGTGATAATTGAATTTAACAACTGCAATCGATTATCTCCTAAACTGAACAATGTTCAAATAAACCAACTTAAGGGAACCACCTAGGATGAATTATTCGCTGCTTGAAGTTGAATTTTTACTGCTTTCTAATGTCAGTAGAATTACAATTGTGTACCATATTTTGATAGTAAAATGTAATGACAAAATAACGGTTTGATTACATGATTCATTGATTTAATGTTTTGATGATGAAGTGTGTCTGAATGCATGCACGTACGAATAAGGTAAACGATGTTGAGGATGAGGATGCTTTATTGAATGTAAAATTTTTATATATGATTAATTTGACATATATGAATAAACATGATAATGAACAAATATCTACTTCGAAAACAAAAATCCTACCTGTGTTTGTTGAAACTGGTGTTCCCAATGCTGTCTGACACAAGGTTAAATCTCTAGTATTAGTAGCAAGCTTCTGTCGTAGACCTGTTAGTTCTGCGGTTGCACTTTTTAAAACAGAGTTTAGTTGATCTTTTGTTTGATTGAGTTGAGACTCCATCGATTTTAAAGTATTGTTCAGTCTACTACCTTTTTGATTTTCAGTTTGGAGTGTAGAATCAGTTGCATTTAATTCAGTTGTAGCATTGCTTATATATTGGTTCAGTTCAGTCATTAGTTGTTTTAGGTTACTTTCAGTGGATTTCATTGTGTTTAATTTAGTGGATAATCTTGAAACATCATCGCAAGTGCAAGAACCGGTAATATGGCCACCAGATCCAGATATAGACGTAGACTTTAAAGAATCACATTGTCCTTGCTTTCCAATCTTCATATCATAAGTGCATTGTCCGTTTTTTAAATTACACTGCGTTTTTCCATTTTGAATCATTAACAAAACCATGAAAGTGTACATCCAAATTTTACAACCTAACATTTTCTCTTTATTGTTTTATCAGTAAAATAAGTGTATTTCACAACAATAAGCACACTGTTGATTAAGACACACGATAAGAACCTAATTGTCAGGTCACGAATTTATCAATGTACAGCCTACTACAGGGACAGATTGGAATTGATCTCATTTAAAGATTGAAACAACCATGTTCATAAACTCATCATTGATACCAGGATTAAAATTTTGTACGCCATACAAACGAGCATTTTGTCTACAAAAGACTCACTAGTGATGCTCGAGTAGAAAAAGTGCATTGAAGACCCAAAGTTTGAAAGGTCTTTGCCAAATATAGCTTTAGACACTATGTCCTATTCAAATTCTTTTATTCGAACTTTTATTAATAAACAAGAATACTTATTTTATATGACGATGTAATTTTTCTTTAGTTAAAATATATTTGAAACAGGATTGACAATCAGTTTCTGTATTTGTTCCATTTTGATTCATTTGTAAACAATCTGATCTAAGGTAATACAATATAGTTTTATAAACAATTTTCATAAAATGACTATTTATTTTCAGTGGTAGACTAAGGACTTTATTACACAAAAAAAAAAAGGTGAGAGGTTCGACAGAACGTCGAAAATAACTAGGAACGATAATGTCCGATCAGACTTTGTAAAGAACAAAAGCTTTCCTTATATGTGAAAAATAATTTTTCGTCTAACTATCACTTTAACTATTATACATTTAAGAAAACTACTAAATTGAAAATAGAAATTGGGAATATGTCAAAGAGACAACAACTCGACCAAAGAGTACTAGAGTTCTTGGTAAATTCAATATCAGTAATTGGATTTACCTTTGTGTCTTTTTTTTATTTTTGTTTTTTGTTTGTTTTTATTTTATCTTTGTCATGGTTGACGTAAACAAAAGTGTATATTCAATTTCTGGACATGTTTTTTTTAATTTCTTACCTATCTCATGTGTCTTTTTCGGTATTGGGCACTCTTTTATTGGTTTGAATATTATTGAAATATTGAGCACTTTTTCGAATGAAGATATCAATCGGAAATAATTATAATATTATAGAAATAAGATGATCCAAGACTTTCTCCATTCAATAGTTATACCCATACTAAAGAATAAGATGATCCAAGAATTTCTCCATTCAATAGTTATACCCATACTAAAGAATAAGATGATCCAAGACTTTCTCCTTTCAATAGTTATACCCATACTAAAGAATAAGATGATCCAAGACTTTCCCCATTCAATAGTTATACCCATACTAAAGAATAAGATGATCCAAGACTTTCCCCATTAATTATACCCATACTAAAGAATAGTGTCTGTTTGTGTGTTCCAGAATTGAGTAAATAATCAGTTATAAGCATACACTCGGGTTACGTGAATGTTACCTGTACCAAGTCAGGAATAAGACCCCCACCCCATTTAGTTTGATGTACTTGATCTTTTATTTTTGCTATTTGATAAGACACTTTCCGTTTTGAATCTCCTTGCAGTTAGGTATTTTTTTTAATAATACTTTTTATAATATAGATTTTTAGATTCTATGTTGATATATGCCACTTTGGTTACAAATAAACATCAATAAATGGTGAAGGTTGGTTCATAAATTCTTTCGAACCATACTTTGTGTTATGAATAAAGAATAAAGAACTATACTATATGTAATGAATACAGAATATTTTTTAATGGGATCAATACTATACGAAATCAGCTGATCTGAAAAATATTGTGACCAGCAAGTGAATAATAATTTCGTTGTTTTGGGTTATATTAGTATTCGATGACTATTTTGAAATTTGGTCAGAATGGGGAACTTAAGAAAAAATCAAACTGATATGATCTATCGTTTATTTCATTAATATCAAGGCATTGTTGTTTCACAGATAAATGGATGTGTCTCTGTACAGGAAACATCTCCCCATTTATAGTTATCTGCTGGATATTCCATCAGAAGACAGTCTTGGATATTTCCAACATTGTTAGGTTGACCTTGATGGAAGTTTGTATAATTAACAGTTTCAGGATATCCGGTATTTGTCCATTTGAAATTATTTTCCGAATCCACATCGTTTCCATTAAGGTAAAAACCATTTTGGCCAGCAATGGTCAATTCTAAAAAACATATTTCTAAATATTTTATAAAAATTAAGCTTTTTTAAAAGAAAATCAATAAAATGAAAATTAATAATCTTGCTCCTAAAATCTGTTATAGATATGCATAGTGTTGGATTTTCCATGCATATCTTATTGTCGAGAATAATGTAGTTTAAAGGTTGCATTTTTTTTTTTAAAAAATCACTAATATTCAGGATCGTCACAACTCTTCGAGTAAGTTACAATTTTTCCAATTACAAATAAAGGAAATATCCAGAATAAAAGATTTGAAATACTTTAGAAACGTCGACTATTGTTTCTATTGACTCGTACAGCGGAATCGTTACACGCGTCATGAAATAAAGAAATGGAGTTATTTGTCAAATTGCATTAGAAAACTGTCATTGCTAATTTTGGATTTTACAGTCGCATTAAATCGGTTTACTGTACATGCTACGTTCTCCTCGATAATAAAATATATGGAAGTTGTTGATGAACACAATAAGGATGTCGTACAGGCAACATTAAAATCTTAAGTAGCTTCATCAGGATATTTTCATACAATGGATATATATTTTCATATTTTACTTTTTTACATAAGTTTGTGAAATAACATTTCTTGTAGACTACATAATTCGTTATCTTTGACCTTGATGATCAATTCGGCTATATCTGAATCTTTCAAAGTTTCCATATGAAAATGTTGATTTAATTGAAATTAAATAAACGAATAAAAGTTAATTAGAATAAAATTTGGCTAGAGCTATCCACGTTATACGTACCCAAGTAAGAATTGATAAAGTTTACGAGGAATGATTGTTCTGCAGCACTTTGTATGGCAGCTAGACTTGAACGGGGATTTTCCTTCCTACATGTTACCTGTGCATCATACCAGGTAGCAGGTTTTTATGAAATGAGTAGTAGGACGTTACGTTACCCACTCTACGTAACAAAGAATTTGCAGGAACAGCTGGAATACCTGAAATGATGCAGTAAACAAACACAAATCACCAACGTTATCAGACTTTTATTCTGTTATACCAGACTTAAGACTCGTCAACTCGTCAACAGTTTACAGGGTAGATAAAAATAATGTGGATGGAAAACAAAACGATTTATAATTTCATGCGTCCGCAGCGCTTTTCTAGATTTACTTCCATAAGGAACGCTCAAAGCCAAACATTTGAAATCCGAAGATATATAAGTACAGAACCCGTTATAGAGCTATATGACAAAAAATACCTAAAATAAATCGCCAAACTAATCTAAAGTCAACTTTGCCTGAGGGAGTTGAAACCTTAGTTTTTTAATAATTTCAAAATTTATTAACGGATAATTTTAGAAAAAGTTTGTTAAGTCATGTCAGTACCGAGTACTGACTACTGAGCAGAAGATACCCTCGGGGACTGATAGTCCAGCAGCAGAGTTGGGGAGTTGAAAAGTTTCGCAAAATATTTTAAGTAAATCATAGTCAACGGATATGATGAACCATTGTTACAGGAACATTTGAATCAACTTTTCTTTTTAGTGGGATTCTTAGTTGAGGAAGTTTGCGATGTAGTTTGTAAGGCCTGGTGTAATATAAAAAGAAGATGTGGTATGATTGCCAATGAGACAACTCTCCACAAAAGACCAAAATGACACAAACATTAACAATTATAGGCCTTCAAGAATGAGCAAAGCCCATACCGCATATAGTCAGCTATAAAAGGCCCCGATAAGACAATGTAAAACAATTCAAGCGAGAAAACTAACGGCCTTATTTATGTAAAAAAAATGAACGAAAAAAAAATATGTAACACATAAACAAACGACAACCACTGAATTACAGGCTCCTGACTTGTGACAGGCACATACATAAATAATGTGGCGGGGTTAAACATGTTAGCGGGATCCCAAACCCGCCCCTAACCTGGGACAGTGGTATAACAGTACAACATAAGAACGAACTATAAAAATCAGTTGAAAAAGGCTTAACTCATCAGATAGACAAACAATAAAAGTGGAATAGAAGTAAGTCTCTTAATCGTTTTTCTCTTAGTTATTATGGGACTGTCTTGTCTTCTTCGACGTATGGTTTATGATTGTCGTTGTAATCTCTCTCATCTTTTCGCTTACACATAATCGGCTTTGGGCGTCACTGATAAAGGTAAGTCAAGAAAAGCTCATCGGACACTTGTAATCTATAAAGTGTTGTTGTATTTTTTTCCCAAACTAATGAATGATCATAGTAAAATAACCTTGTTAGTTATAACTCATAAACATAAAAGAATACACGATAACAGGAAAAGAGAGGCGAATTATATCAGAGGGACAGTCAAACTAATAAGTCAAACATAAACTGACAACTACATGGCTAAGAAATAACAAAAAAGACCAACCAAAAAGTAACAGACATTTACATCCATTTCCTTTAGTGTAGTTTATCTATTTCGTGTTAATGTAGTTAAGCGCTTTAGAAGAAATTACTCTAATTTAATGGGTACACGTTCATTTGAACTGAACTTATGCGGATAGTTGTCGATTTGGCAATCATACAGTTAGTCTTTATTCTATATACTAGTTTATATTATACAATAAATATATGAGTACAGAATAATATCTATTATAAATTAGTACTCACTGTTACAGGTGGTATTATAGATGTAAAAATCATCTATTGCGATATTACCATCATCATTATGATAAATATAGGTATAATGGGAATTGGTATAATGGTGTACTTTGTATGCATGGTACGAGCCCTCAAATGTTATCTGTAGAGCAGAGACAAAGACATGATAAGATAAACAAACTAAACTCAGTATAATAAACTTGATATTCGTTAAATTGATACTTTCGCAAACTTTAAGACGTTTCCTAAAAATTCGAACGACAAAAGAGTAATGAAAAACACCTGTGAAATTAGTTGTATATTCTACTCATGCTATATTACTCACGGCATTTTTTTTTTTATTTAGACTAAGGATTATGTAACCTTGTTTTGATTCAATGCTAAACATATGGAAATTTTATATAAAATCCACAGCCTTTCCCCTTGTATTCTCATGTTTGGAAATTCGATGCTTGATAGATGGTTATTGCATGCAGTGCTATAAAACAAGTTTAACAGTTAATGTATTGGTTAAAACAAATATAAATAATGACTAATTCAAGTACACCTTTTAAGGATGCGCTCGACTCTATGCCTCAGCACGAGTTGTTCTGGAATTAAAGGGTTATTTTGGACTTTTAGTAAACAACAAATGCTAGCGGATAAGAGAATAAACAGCTGCGCCATGAGCTCATGATACGCCCGACGTCTTATGTGGAAGTTATATGCAATAATCATAAATAGTTTCTGAGAAAGTTTTAAGCAATAACCATATATAGTTTTTGAGACACTTCGGGAAATCCCCCAGCCTGTTTTTTTTTTTTACAAAAAACTAAATATCACTAAAATAAATTTTTTAATCAAAACCAAAAAGTATACAGATCTTAAGATCAATATAATAAAAAAGTGTGTAAAGTTTTAAGCAATAATCATAAATTGTTATAGAGATACGGTACAACATGTAAAAAAAAACCTCCCCCTTTTTTACAAAATACTCAATCACTCAAAAATGAAATTCTGAATCATCATCAAAAAGTATACAGATCTTAAGATTAATATAACAAAGATATGTGTAAAGTTTGAAGCAATAATAATAAATCGATTTTGAGATATGGCGTGACATTTAAAAAAAGAACTCCCCCTTTTTTACAAAATACTCAATAACTCAAAAATGATCATCACCAAAAAGTATACAGTCCGACATGTGAAAAAACACACCCCTGTTTTAGTTACAAAGTGCCGTAAATCAAAAAGTTTAAATCTAATTTTCACCAAAAAGTTTAAATCTAATTTTCACCAAAAAGTATACAGATCATTTGACTATCATAAGAAACAACTATATTAACTTTCATGAAATTTGGATAAGTCGTTCTCAAGTTACGGTGCGACATGTTTACGCCGGACAGACAGACGGACAGTGTGACGGACGGACAGACGGACGGACGGACGGAAGGACAGACGGACACCGGACATGTGTATACCATAATACGTCCCGTCAAAATTTTGACGGGCGTGTAAAAACAAGTTAGTAATCTTTGTTTTAAATTTTATAACAAAAAGTCTGGATTTTCTACACAAATTTTGGTTTTATTTTCACAAAATTCTCTTTATCTACTAAATGCATTCAACTATAAATGATAACAATTTCCATGATGTTTCCCCTTGATATATGTACAAAATGGTCATTCTCTATTAATCATTATCTTTTCTGTTTTGATACTATTAAGTTTGAAAATTTCGTAATTGGCATGTCACAGAAGGGGTCATAAACCTAATATTTAAGACTTTATGTAGATTAATGGTTCTAACCTGAAGATGACTATTATACTTTGCAAACTATGTATATTTTGATATTCGAAGAATCATCTTGTTTTCATAGTTCGAACACAATGAATTATTAGAGAAAAATAGGGGAAATAATGTCGATCTCATTTTCATGTTCTAAAATTGATTTCAAAATTTTTGAACTATAATACTAAGTTTATATAATTGAATAACACACAATAACGATGTAACCGAATCAAGTAACCAAGATAATGAAACGTACGACTTAGCTATTAAAATGTGATATTGGCTTACCTGAAAAGAATATTTGGTATATTCAGGTCCAATGCCAATTTCGGCAAGATGCCAATAGGGATCAACATTTCCAGATCGGGTGTATATTGGATAACCTCTTCCTCCATTTACCTAAAATAGTGGCACCTATTCAATTATATAGCCACACCAAACCCATGCCAGGATTTTGATGCATAGAAAAAAATTGAAAACAACACGTTTAAAAATTGCAATGCGTCCGACGCGCTTTTTGTGGACTGACCGTCATCAGGAACGCTCAAAGCAAAACATTTGAAATCTGAGGATGTATAAGCATCGAAACCGTTGAAGAGCTATAGATTAATACATGTTTTTTTTTACTAAATTATGTATATTTAAACATGTAGAATAGGATCCGAAAATCGGAGTTGATTATTTGTCTTTGGCGCTGATATCGATATTTGCCATCAAATACCGATATTGTGACCTTGCCTTTCAATCAGAAATAATATATAAAATATGTTATGAATATACTTTTACATGGGATTTTCCATATTAGCCCTGATATGATTCTGAAGACTCTCATATCAAGTTAGAGGAAAATATGATAAAATACAATTTCAAAAACGATCGAATCAAACAATAATGATATTAGATATCTCAAAAAAATATTCTGGCATTTAATTCTTATATTATGAGTATTTAACTAAGTTACAAATGAGTATAATGATGATGCCATAAATAACGTTAAGTTCACTATGTAATCTCGTCATACCATGATTATAATTTTTCAAATTAATATACCTTAGCATATACATTAAGAGTATCAACATCTTTTCCAAACATAGTATACCAGAAACGAAGACAATAGTTTGATGCTGGTTGGAATGTTGGCGAATTTATACGACTAATCGTTCTACCAGCACTGGACTTAGGAGTGTTGATGGTCTTCAATGCCATATAATAACCTGTCAGTATAAACTCTTCATAAATATTTTGAATGAAATTTTTACTTGATGGATGGATTGATATTTTACGTCCATTGGCAGATATAACATATATAACCTGACGACAGAAAGAAACTATGTAGACACTACTGTTAACGTGATAGTTCACAGTGAAATATATATGTCACCTAAACTGGAGGTTGAATCAACCAGCCGTTGTTCTTACTCATAAATACCACGTGCATAGAACTGTATAAAGACACCAGCGAGACTGGAATTAATATATATTACTTTGATGTTATATTCATTGATCATGTTGATGCAATAATAAAAAAAATATTCATACCTATCTATTCATATGGTAAACAATGCCAAAAAGTGGAAGTATTTCTGAATCATAAACGAAGAATTAAAGAAATATCATTTGTAAGCTCTATTTTCTAGCCAAATCAACCTTAAGCTGCAGCATTGATAATTTAAAAATTGTAGAAAATCTTAAAGAAAAACATGTACTCGCATTAAATAACTGCCCCTGACGCCTTGACCTGACCTTACAAAATACTAATACTAGTATATGTTTTATCTTTGCGCTGTTATTTTTGTTGAATAATACTTTAGATAATGTTTGATTTAGCGTAAACGTTTGCTTTCTTCCTAAGTAGTACGAAATCTTTATATCATATCAATGAGTGAAACGATACGAACCATATCCATTCCCATATGAGTGATCCGTCTTTGGTCCTGATTGTGACGAAATTGATGACGACTGTCGAGTCCAATCAGTGTTGTCGTCACGGTCTTGTGTAAATCTACAGAGGTCAGCCTGCTGGAAACTGCAGTAAAACAATATGAAATCCGCCTGGACAGACGCTGAAACAAAAAAATTTTTCGATATATGGTGGCATGTATAAAACTAATGATGGTTGGTGTTCAAGATGCGATTTATATTGTGAATAATTATTTCTTTTTAAACTCTTTTGTTTGTTTATAGAGAATTAACGACACATCTCCTTCAATAAAAACATTAGTAACTAATTAATTAGAAACCATTTCACTAACCTTTTTGAGAAGTATGCGGTCCACCCATAGAAACTTGACATGTTGCCAATTCGCCGGTTGTATTTTTCAGCTCTTCCCGTAAACCTTTAATTTCGGTTGATGCAGTCTGCAATATTCTAGTCACTTCTTCATCGGTTTTATTCAAAATGTCTTCCTTTGTATGTAGGTTATCTAAGATCTCTAGATATTTCTGTTTCTCTCCGTCCGGCTGACTTTGAAATGAATTTGTCTTTGGCGAAACGTTATTCAACTGGTTTTTAAAATCAGTCATAGATTTTTGAAGTTTGTCAACACGAGTTTGAAGATTATTTAGGTCAACTGATGCTTGAGTGACGTCATTACATGTACATGCCCCACTTAGATCTCGAATTTCAGGTTCTGGACTTACGTTGACTCCCTGACAACTTTCTACGCTTCCTAGCTGCACATTATAGATACATTTTCCGTTATAAAAACTGCATCCTGGTGTGAATTGTTGTCCATAAGTTTCACTTAGAACACAAATAACAAATGCCCAAATTCGATTTAAAATAATCATATTGATAGTATTTGACACGTTTGTCCCTACTGAAACTTAAGGCCGGTTTATCTGAACTAGATAAGATTAATTTAGGCACAATATTCAAAGTTTATAGTTGAGAACATTGCAAATGATTAGTATTAGATGATACAATGTTTATTATATAGTTTCAATATGTTTCGACATATCTTTTTTTTTTTTATTATCTTTCGTTTTTTGGTCAAAAGATTTAAAACAGTTCGCAAACATTTAGAAAAGAAGAAATAGTTGTGACGGACATTGATAAAATTTTAAATAAATAAACTGTAACTACAAGTCCCCGTTTACGCTCTAAACGTATCGCTAATTCGCAGGTTTTATAATATAAGTTTCTTAAAATCATTAAAATTAACAATTTTGTTGGAACAGTAATAAAAAAAGATTATTTAAAATTATTATCCGTTTAGATAGATAGGGACAATTTGTGTAGACACATATAGCTCCAGGCAAACGTTGTGACTTTATTTTAATATCACAAAGGTTTTTTTAGCGTATATATGTACTATTATTGACTTAAGCCTCAATAAGCTGACTACGAACGCTCATAATAATGGTACCTGCAGCAAGATATTTTGAAAGCAAAAAATTTAATATGCTTGCTTATAAAAAAATATTCATTTAGTCTATCTTCTCGTAATGGTTAAAACCAAGTTGAACTACTGCAAGACAACCGAACTTAATTTGTCTTAAATGATATCATATTCTCTCTTTCGTTTTAGAAAATGCTACTACTTTAAATGTCCTGTAACAATTTAGTAATATCGCAGTTGATATGTAATAGTTCGTTTCTATGTTTGATATATTGTCGTTTGTTTTTTGTTGCACTTAAATGTTCTGTTGTTTTATGTTTTATTCTTATAGTTAATGTTTTCCTCGGTTTTAGTTTGTAACCCGGATCAGTTTTCTCTCATCGATGTATGGCTTTTGAACAGCGGTATACAAATGTTGTTTTAATTTATTGTACAACACAAGCAAAAAAATACTAAAACCAGTAAAAAAAAAAAGAAGAGAGAATGTAGTACAATGTAGTTCCTGTGGTCACATTTTGATTGTAAATTATAGAATTTAATTTAAAGGAATTATTAAATAATATAAAAGAAGAAACAAAATAAGAGTTAACATCCACAGGCCTTTTGACAAACTTCAAGAGTTAATTTTGCGAGATGTATGGTAAACGTATGCAATATATATATATATATTCTATATCCTTTTCCTAGTAAAAAAATAATATGTTTATACGAATAAATATAAGCAAAATACAAGGTTCGGAAATGTTTTCCAATGCTCGTATTCAATTAATGTTTTCTTTGAATTGATTATGGCAGATAGTTAACACTAACATATTGTCACAACAACTGAATATATAGTTCATCCAATCAGTATGTTATCTGAATGGTTTTTTTTAGTTTCACTTTTTTCCGATTATCATTTTCCTTTTCCTTGTCATGTGTTGTTTCGACCACACTTGGGTTACCTTCCTCTATCAGATCTAATAACTTGAAATGTAATTTTGACATATACATGCTAACTTGAAAAAGGTCACCCTTAGATACCTGGGCTACTGGTGAGATACGTCGCTTGTAAGGCTGTTCTTGAAATCCAAACTTACAGGTTACTATGACAACAATAATGATAACTGATAGAATACCAAATATAACAAGTCCCAGTAGGGACGTCCTTTCCTCTAAACCAAATTCTTCTGTTGAGTTACTCATAATCTGGATAATTAAAAATCAAAGGGGATTACAAATCAACAAAGCATCTACACGAACGTATCGTATTCTAGAAAAAGGCAGTCTACGGTCATAATCGCTCACCTGTCAGAAAAATATTAATCCTTTTCCATTATTTAGGGTTTTTTTCATCTGGTAAAAAACTCCTTAATTTTATACGTGTATATCGAATGACTATTATTTATTGACAACAGTCCACTTGTATTTTTGTCCATCTGATGAGTTAAGCCTTTTTCAACTGATTTTTATAGTTCGTTCTTATGTTGTACTGCTATACCACTGTCCCAGGTTAGGGGGAGGGTTGGGATCCCGCTAACATGTTTAACCCCGCCACATCATTTATGTATGTGTCTGTCCCAAGTCGGGAGCCTGTATATTCAGTGGTTGTCGTTTGTTTATGTGTTGCATATTTGTTTTTCGTTCATTTTTTTTACATAAATAAGGCCGTTAGTTTTCTCGTTTGAATTGTTTTACATTGTCTTATCGGGGCCTTTTATAACTGACTATGCGGTATGGGCTTTGCTCATTGTTGAAGGCCGTACGGTGACCTATAGTTGTTAATGTCTGTGTCATTTTGGTCTTTTGTGGATAGTTGTCTCATTGGCAATCATACCACATTTTTTTTTATGAATATAAGTAAATGTGAATTGACGGTTGTTTCGGTCTCTAGTTTATATGTGTATATTGTCTTATATATATAAAAAAAGGTGTTGTAGTATTGTAAATATAGTAAAACCTAATAGCAAGGATGAACACAACTGGACGTCAGTGTTCGAACTCCAACAATGGGCAAAATGTATGATGATGATGAACTCTCCTATTTATGATAATAAGTAATATGTATAATTCTAAATTGGTCGAATATCGTCATTTTACGCTACCAACTCATATAAGGAGTATATTTATGATTGTGTTTTAATTGGAATCAATAAAATTTGACAAAACATTTCGCTATCACTCAACGGGACAAGTAAAAAACAACTGCCATACATCTGACTTAGAACAGGCATTTTCCCAAAGATTACAGGTTAAACGTGTTTGTGTTATGCTGTCAATGTGTATAAGTTGTCAAAGGTATCACGCTTATAATTTGATATGTCAGATGTGTGTTTCGATAAGTTGTATGCATGTTTTATCCTTTTGATTGTAAATCTAAGGTTTAAAACCCATTTTAAATTTCAAAGGTTTAATTATTTTTTTTACATCTGATGTGTTGAAACATATGTTACATCTGATAGGTATAAAACACGTTTTATATGTTGACAAAATTGAAATTTGATATATTTACAACACATTTTGATTGGATATGTTTACAACACATTGTCACTTCTTAGTTAGTATCGCACTTCTACCTACAACAATGTACAATACTGAACATGCGAATACAGAGACAATCTTATATATTTAGGTTCTTAAGGTATAAGATTTTCAGAAAAAAATTAAACATTAATTTTTCATTACAAGTTTTATTTGTTACCTTAAGTAGTTGTTACTATATCATATGGTACAAAAATAATTCCAAAAAATCCATTCGTATTGGCCCCAGGTGACTTTTAAAATGTAGACATCATTGAAAAAGCTCCCTTTGGTGCAAAAATGCAATTTTTTTGGCATTAAAATTGAAATATCTTTTTTTACTCATCTGTGACCTATATTTTTTATTGTTGTTTTCGAATAAGCTGTACATAAACTAAATAATTGTACAATTTAAGCGATTCCTTCAATTTAGTTGTTTTTTTATTTCGATATTACCGCTAATTCTCCTATTAGTTCAACAGAAAAAAAGGACATTAACAAAAATGCTTTTGAAGGCAGCTTGTGGGCGTAAATGAACGGTGACCCCTTTTTTTATTTCATTTTTCTATTAAGTATAAGATAAAGTTCATTTATAGAAAAATACAGAGAAATCCTATAATAAATACAAAAATTTATTTAGACCCGCGAGCCCCCTTAAGCAGGCAAATCTTTATATCAAAACGCCACAACTCATTTCGTTAACATATATGTTTGTGTAAATTATATATATATACATATATATATAGGTTTGCCATATATTTTACGTTTACATGTATGAAAGATAATGAAAACAACACAGTTGCTGTAATAATGACAAAACGAAAGGTGTCTCATTGATATTCAACTGCAATTTAATGTAGTTTTTTTGTAATGCATGTTCATATAATTTGCCAATATATATATATATAGTAGTGTTGTCAAAACCGTCAGAAAGACTGAATACCCAATACCAAAAATGCTAACCGGTTAACAGGCCATTTTTTCAATTTTGGTAGATTTAAAATAAATGTGTATTGTAATCATCAATACAATTGTTCTATTTAAAAATTATCGTCGTGGTAATTAATTTGACAGATCAATTCTCTAGTATATTGAGTGCTATTGGTAATTAAAAAGCATATAATTAATTAGAACTTATACAATTTGTATATTAGCTGGGGGCAAGATCTTAAGTATACATAATTATTATACATGCTTTTTTAAACAGTAAATTGAAATCGTTTATCCGATACAGAATAGAATAGAAAATTACATGAACATTACAAACAAAAGCTGTCTAGAGCCTTTTGACGACATATTTCCGACTAAATTTCACGATTTCCTTCACTATTTTTTTTCATCTAATATATTCTGAATGTGCAACCTCAACAGCGTGCAAGGCTTTGAAATACTTTAAACAAAATGCCAACTCAAAAATTGTGAAATGCAAATCAACTTGAATGTAACCAATGTATACGGTTCGAGTTTTTAAACATTTTCAATTCGACGAGATCAAAATGCTTTTTTTATTTTTCAATCTGAAGTTATTAAAATGCCATAGTAGTTACGGGGTATTGCATTATGAAAAGTCAAACTTCACCAGGAATCCTCAAAGACAAGCCTTATAATGCCAAAGGACAAACATCAATTCAACGTATTATATAACGTACATTTGTAGGGTACACTAGATAAGGCTTTCAAAAATGAACTTAATTACCGGTTAACTGGTTTTAATCGGTCGAACGATTATTCGAGTAACCGGTTAGGCAAAACTATACGATTTGACAACATTAATATATAGTCAATTAATGCAATATCATAATACTTACTTACGATTTAGTTCATTCCTGATTCTTTACTATAATGACGTCTATAATAAATTGCGACTGTAGCTGATAAAAATAATAATTTATCAAATATCAATTATTTGAAATATTTATAACGCAATTGATTTTCTATATCACACTTGTGTTAAGTTACACAGCATTCGATGATTTAAAAAAAATAACATTACCTCTCAATCATTGTAACGCAAGTAGCACCATCGATTCAAACAATATATTATTTTTCCTCATCTTCTTTGTAATCAAACAAAATAAAAATTTGGTAATGCAATAGCGATATTCCCTAAAATCATCTTTTTCCATTGTTTGGTGCTTGTAATTCTAGGGTAACTGCACGACTGTGTGTCTTTCTAGCACCTTTAAATTCATTTTTATACGTAATTAGTAATATGACACATTTAAACTCTAACCCTTAATCTGTTTTATTAGAAATATGCTTGATATATATTATTTTGACTTATAATGGTTTGCTTTTACAAATTGTTACAAAAGCCTTATAAATTTAACATAATATATTGCATTGTACTATAAAGTCCTGAGATAAAATCACGTATGCTGCACATGAGTGGGTTAATAAATATAACACTACTTTATTACTTCAATATCATACACTTATTACTTTTGCATTTTTGTTTTTAAATGACTCAGCTATATGATCAGAAGTAAGACATAATGATTATAACGGCAGTCATCTTTATACCGCACGTCTTCAAATAGACGGTCGATATGCAAATCAAAGGTTAGGTATGTCCGATTTGTTGCTGATAAATGTGCTTAGGAGAAGTTGTAACTCATTTATAGTTTTGAACTAAAAATATGCGTAGACAAAATGATAATTCTTACTTAGAACCTAATTTACATTCATTCTTCACAATTCAGTAGAATCAAATCATACAATTTCCTTTATCGAGAACACTTTGTTTTGTTCTAGGTATATTTGTCAACACATTTATATATATCTATCATTGTTAATATCTCTTCATTTCATTGTTTCTTTATATTGTTTTTTTCAACTATATAAGTGATACAATTGAGAAAGGAAATGGGGAATGTGTCAAAGCGACAACAACCCGACCATAGAGCAGACAACAGTCGAAGGCCACCAATGGTTCTTCAATGTAACGAGAAACTCCCGCACCATAGGTGTCCTTCAGCTGGCCCCTTAAAAAATATGTATACTAGTACAGTGATAATGGACATCATACTAAACTCCGAATTATACACAAGAAACTTAAATTAAAAATCATAAAAGACTAACAAAGGTCAGAGGCTCCTGACTTGGGACAGGCGCAAAATAGCGGCGGGGTTAAACATGTTTATGAGATCTCAACCCTCCCTCTATACCTCTAGCCAATGTAGAAAAGTAAACGCATAAAAATACGCACATTAAAATTCAGTTCAAGAGAAGTCCTAGTCCGATGTCAGAAGATGTAACAAAAAGAAAATAAATAAAATGACAATAATACACAAATAACAACAGATTACTAGCAGTTAACTGACATGCCAGCTCCAGACCTCAATTAAACTGATTAATAGATTATGTCTTCATCATATGAATATCAGGCCCAATCCCTCCCGTTAGGGGTTAAGTATCGTACTATCATAAAATATAAGAGAAGAAAATAAATCGTGTCATGCCAATAACTATTTTTTTTTAAATAAGTGAGTACATTTAAAATGATAGCAGTTTAGTAGATAGATATGGCTTTCCATTTAATTATAAACTATTTGAACTCTTCTTAACGTTTGGAATAAAAAAAAAACTGGTCGCGAGATCGGTAAATTAAAAGCTTCGTATGTTTTATAATTTAAGTGCCTTTTCATTCATTATTTACCCTAAAGTCCATACAATATCACACACAAAAGATTTAGCCCATTTATCATGTCGACCAAAACAACTTTAAGCATGATTTTATCATTTAGTTCCCTGATAAATACAAAGTGATTTGGATTCACTACTTATGTCATAATCATTTGATAGTTCCAAAGTATCAATTTCATCTGTTTCGTGCCAATTGATTTTGAAAGTTTACATTCAAACGTGAAAACAGTACAACAACTATAATTTAAATGACCTCACTATAATTACAATCTATTTAGTTCTTTACCGACTGAAAATTGATTCTTCGAAATTTTGATTAAATACTCTCCATATTTGGTGATTTAATATGTCTTTACAAGGAAACATATCGTTTGGTAATTGAAGAAATATTTGATTAATTGTAAACTTAATTCAGATATTTGCACAAAAGGAAACCAACAACCGTTTAACATCATGTTAATTTTAGTAACGTTTAGAATTTAAAGTTATGGACTCCACGATTCACAAAGGAGGGACTAAAGATACCAGAGGGACAGTCAAACTAGTAAATGGAAAATAAACTGACAACGCCATGGCTAAAAAGTAAAAAGACTAACAGACAAATAATAGTACGAAAGACAACATAGAAAACTTAAGACTAAGCAACACGAACACCAACAACAACTGGGGTTAGCTCAGGTGCTTCGGAAGGGTAGGCATATCCTGTTCCATATGTGGCACCCGTCGTGTTGCTAATGCTATTAAAAATCCGGTAAAAAGTCTAATTCGGTAGGTCACATTTGTGGTGAAAAGGGAAGTGGATTGTAGTAACGACATAAGGAACACATCCGATATCATCTGTGAAACGGTTATTCCATAACAATCAACCAATTCATGATTCACAAGCGTTACACATTATCAGATAATTGAAATTGATATATTTGAAGGTGAACAGAAAATATCTTGAATGTATTGTATAACTTAAGATGATCATTTGCGCCAATGTCGACTTATCGGATGATTTTTTTCTAATCAAAGCGTCAATCAAAACTGCAGAGCAAATTAAAACTTTGATATATTTATTTAAAGATCCGAAGACGTATCCAAATAACAATTTTTGGTCATATGCATGTGTGAATATGTTTTCTTGAAGAATTCCACATATCTACCTACAAAACTAACTAATTCGAAACAGACCATTCAGAATTTTAAACCTATCTATTTTGATAATAAAGAACCACCTATTATTTCATATATACACAAAAAAAAACACCATCTGATGTGTAATTGTTACTTATACGTCAGTAATATCAGACGTCAGTGGGGGCCTCGGTGGCCAAGTGGTCTAAGTAGTTCTACTACTGTTATCACTAGCTAGTCAACACTGAGGTTTTAAGTTCGAACCCCGCTCGTGCGGGTGCACTCGACTCCAATCTTAATTGACCAGGTTAGTCAGTTTTCCTATCGAGGCTTGGTGGTTTTCTCCGGGAACTCCGGCTTCCTCCACCCATAAATACTGACCGCCATGAAATAGCCAAAATGTGGCGCTGAAAAGTTGCGTTTAAACACCAACAATTAATTAATTAGTCGTCAGTGTCGAAAATAATATTCCATTATAAACTCGGGACTTTGAATCGTCGAATGTTAAATATGACCCCTATGGTTGTGTTATTGCAGGGGATATATCATTCAAGACAGAGAGGCCTAAATCTTTTTGAAACGGATCAAAATATCGTCCTCTATCTAAAATAGATTTAGACAAGAAGGGGATTCTTTGGGTTGCCTTTTATTTCTTTGTATTTGATCAAGCTTAAATATTTGATTCCCTGAGACAACCACCAGAGGTGTATCACCGTCGCTTTAGTAACGCCTGGATCGAAAACAGATCATAATACTGATTTTCCCATTGTCAAATACAAAACAGTGATTCGGAAACGTGTATACTATTATTATGCTTATTACTAAACAAGAGATGTCGTATATAACGGAGGGGTCTCGACAGATGATTTGCAAGGCTACAATAGAAAAATCATAGATAAGTTTAAAAAATGAACGGATAATATACTAAGTGCCTCGTTTAAATAAAGAAAAAGAAAAGTATCAAACCACATACTTTAAAATGAATCGCGTCTCAAGTCCTGAAAAACGACCTCAAATCTGGTGGCGTGAGACAGATTTTCAGTTTTATAGATGCAAAGATCGATAAAAAATTGATATGAATGATATGTACATGATATATTAGTGTCAGATGCTTTGCACACGCGTACGCCTAATTTTGCTCAAGTATTTGATTGGTAATTTTTTGTTAGTACAGTGATAACACTTACTGGGTGTTTTTCATTAACAAATCATGTGTTGTAAGTCCAGTGGCAATTATTACAATACTCGATATATCACACGCTTCAGTCCCCGTCCGTGATACATTTTATTTATATCAATCAATTTAAATTGCCTGAAATATGATTTGACTGGATTGATCGATACTTCATTTGTTTAATCTAAATCATTCCATTACAAAAGTTAATCTTTATCTGGATAGATAAGTTACTATTATACACGCAGTGCAATATCGTATTATCGTATAATTTAACAGTCTTCAGTATTCATAGGTAAAATGAAGTAATGTAAATAATTATCTGTTTGATTTGTAGAAATATCTCATAAAGTTTCATAAAAAAGGCAAAAGCAGTATACCGATGTTCACAGGTAGGAAAAAAAATCTTCAGAAAAAACTTAGGATTTGTGCTTATGATAGATAGCATGATACCATTATTTTTTTTTAAATTGTGCAATTTCAAAAAGAACAATATCACTGTTTACAAATTGTATGGATAAGAAAAAGGGACAAACTGTATACATTGTTGATTTTTTTCCGCTATGTATAAAATTGAGAATTGAAAAGAGGAATGTGTCAAAGAGATAACAACCCGACCAAATAAAAAAAAACAAACAAAAAAAAACCAACCAAACAACAGCAGAAGGTCACCAACAGGTCTTCAATGTAGCGAGAAATTCCCGCACCCGGAGGCGTCCTCCAGCTGGCCCCTAAACAAATATATACTAGTTCAGTGATAATGAACGCCATACTAATTTCCAAATTGTACACAAGAAACTAAAATTAAAATAATACAAGACTAACAAAGGCCAGAGGCTCCTGACTTGGGACAGGCGCAAAAATGCGGCGGGGTTAAACATGTTTGTGAGATCTCAACCCTCCTCCTATACCTCTAACCAATGTAGAAAAGTAAACGCATAACAATACGCACATTAAAATTCAGGTCAAGAGAATAAAACGGTTGTACTTTGATGATAATTTGTGGGCAAAAGCTGTTTGTAACACATTGGGAGAAGATTTTTGTGTAGCAAAATCCGCCGACAATGATGCGGACTGGATCCCAAAGCCAAATTATAAAACAACCAACTTAAGACTTAAGAACAACTGTTATATTAAGTAAATAGTTGATGTTAACCCATATGATTTTTCAACATATGCAAATTAACAGAAACAGTATGGTTTTTGTCTCACTGCAAAACAGTAGCTAAAACCGAATTTACAACCATGCCTGCAAAATAATGATATCTATCTCACGAGCTGGTAAAATCAATTTAAAACAAATCAAATTAAAATAGTACTTAAACATAAATGTCAATCAAAGTGTTGCTTTAAATGTATTTGAATACCTTTTAAACAGTTTTTAGGATGCATCCAATATTAATGGAAATAAAGATGTTAAAGGTATTTGATAACTTTGATAAATACTAGAATAAAAAATGCTTCTATCTGATACTGAATTAAAAATTTTGTGCTTAAAAGTGATATGTGATTGTAGTTATAATAAAACGATTAAAAGACATGTCCAAGTTCAAATATATATAGGTGTCATAAATACTTTTAACACACGTCGGCACAAAAGACAGTTGATTTATAAAATAATATTAACATCTTTTATAAATCACCATCACGTTGTCAGGAGGCACCAGCACAATGTAGGGACTCATCAACACAATGTCCAGACACACCAATACAGAACCAGGACATTTTAAGAGAGGGCAAAAACAAAATGTTCTGCAAAGCAGTTCTTGGTATAGTAAACTGACTCAAGGAGCAATTGTGTATGTTTTTTCTGTTTTCAAACATGGGTTTTATTTGTTTCTAGACACAGTTTTTGGCTTCTACTTCAATAATTGGACTCAGAGCTTCACTTTTGATTCAGAACTGGTATTATGGTGTCTTGAACCACAGGGTTGGAAGGGCTTCAAGAACTTTGTAAGCAACACTTTTATTCAGTCTTGTAGGTGTTTTTTCAATGTCTCACTAATATTACCGAAATAGTTGCGTCTACGTATTTGTCTTGTTTGTTATTTTTTAGTACCAGGTAGGTTTTTTGGACTTTCAGGGTTACCTCGTTTGCCACGTTTACTAGGGTTAGATACTGAAGTTTTATCTGGGTTTCTTCTTCCTCTTCCGAATATGGGAGTAGATTCCTAGGTAGGAGTATAAAACTTCCCGTAACTTGTGTTCTATGTACATATGGACTTACAATAAAATTAATATAATAAGGAAAAAATGTTATCAATAACATATTTACATTATGTACAGTGGCTTTGTAGTTTAATAAGTTGTTGCGGGTCCTTAAAATGTTAGAGTGGATATACCATTTTTGAAGGACTCCAGGTGTCAGACGTACCTATTGCTTCAGGTAGTGAATTCCAGTCAGAAATAGTACGAGGATAAAATGAAAATTTGTAGAATTTGTTGCTATTTGTCTAAATTTATGTTTCCCCCTAGCATGTCTATCAGATATTGTAAAATTGTCCTTTGGAACTTCAACTAACCCCCAATTTGTTTTATATAGCAATTATAGTTTATCTAGCCTTTTTTTTCTTATTTCTAAACTTTCCCATTCTAAAGATTTTATTAATTTGGAAACTGGTCCAGGTGATCTATTTTTATAAAAGAAACCTAATGTTTTATTTGCCTTACAGGTGAGATTGTTTCTGTGTGTTCTCCTATCAAGAGCATGGTTTATAGTTACGCCTAAATATTTCCTGTCTTTTACTGCATCTAAAACATGATTGTGCAATATTTAATCAAAAGCGGAAGGTTTACTTTCTTTTCTTCAGAAATATGTATTACATTTCACTTTTCAGGATTAAAATTCATTTGCTAGTCCTCTTCCCATTGTACTCAATTAGATAAATCTTTTTGAAGTAATTGTGCATCAGAACTATTATTTACATTTCTATACAATAAACAGTCATCTGCAAAAAGTCTTGCATTGCAAGTTACATGTTCTGGTAAGTCATTAATAATAAGCAAAACTAATGTTGAGCCTAATACTGTTCCCTAAGGGACACAAGAGTCAACAGCTAATTTAGAAGATTTAACACCATTTAAGAGTACCTGCTGTTGCCTGTCAGCTAAAAAATCATTTATCCAATTTAATGTTTGTCCTAATACCTTAAAAATCTAATTTCTTGGCTAATCTTTGATGGGGGACTTTAACAAATGCATCAAAAAAATCTAAAAGTATAACATCTATTTGATAACCATATGCCAATTAGTTCAAACATATTTATTTATAGTGGATTGGGAAACAAGTTTTGCAACTTATATTAATCCCTTTCCACTTTGCGGTGCGAGTGCTGCCTTGTAGCGGCATTAGCCTGCTCTTTTTCAAAATCTACAAGGGTGTCTTTAACGTGCCAGAGATATGGCTCTCTCTTAACACGGGTTAGCCATTTATCGTCCCCTTCCGACGGACTATAATAGTTTCCTCAAGACCATACTCGCAAATGGTGTCAAGGGAGAGTCGAAAATTCTGTCCTTGAATTTTTTATCGCGGAACGGGAATCGAACCAGGAACCATTGTGTTATTAGTCTGATGCACTTACCACTACACCACGGCTCTCAAATGCCAATGATTTTACTAGGTCTTGTATACTGATATTTATTTGGGTCTCAAAAGACCTTTTACTTCTAAAATCATGTTGACTGTCATTTAATATGTTATTATTTGTTATATGTTTTCTGATGTTGCTTGTTAAAATATGTTCAATATTGCAGTTAATGACACTGGTCTATAATTAATAGCATTATGCTTGTCACTTTTTTAAATATGGATATAACATTAGCCTGCTGCCAATTAGTTGGAATTTTACCAGTATCAATTGACTTTTGAAGAATAATGTCAAAAATGGAAACAGTTCTTCTGCAAAATTATGTAAAAAATTTGCCGGCAGAGTATCAGGGCCAGTGGCTTTGTGGGATTTAAGTTTTTAAGTAACTTTAATAAATCGTTATTACTAATAAATATGTCTGGCATAGTGGGATCGGGACTTATACCTTTATTAGGCATGAAGGATGTATCGTCGGTTGTGAAAGCATTTTCAGATTGTTCTTTTAGGATGTTAGCTTGTGTATTTGGGTCACTATATAATAAACTATCCTTTCCGCTGAAAGGTGAAACTCCAGATGTTGCTGTTTTTTTTTCTCAGTTTTTATGAATTGCCAAGAAGATTTAGTTTTCCCCTTTAAATGGGGGTAATAGTTTCTTCCATGTAGGTACTTTCGGCTCTCCTTATTTCCCTTTGTGCAGTACCTTTTGTTTTTTTTATATTTATCTTTATTATCTTGTTTACCACTTTTTTTTTTTAGCTTTGTTGTAGGCTTGTAGGTATGGGCTTTGCTTACTGTTGAAAATCGTACGATCACCTATAGTTGTTAATTTCTGTGTCAATTTGGTCTCTTGTCGAGAGCTGTCTCATTGGCAATCATACCCCACATCTTCTTTTTCGTAGTTATGTGTTTTTTTTTTACATAAATGGTTTACTTTTTTTAATATTGTTATTTGGATGGAGAGTTGTCTCATTGGCACTGACACCACATCTTCCTATATCTATACACCTGGAAAAAAGTATTGCAACACCAAATTAAAATTCAAATTTAAAAACCACTTTTTATTTTTTTGTGATATAATTTAGTAAAATAGAATTAGTTAAACATTACTTAAGTATCACCTGAGTTTAATCAATCAATATCGACTCGATAAGTTCTTATCTGCACATGCAGCTACTGTACCCGTAAACAGCAAAACAGGTGTTTTAATCCTCATTGTTTTCAACACTTTAAATAACCAAGTTTTTGAATGTATGTGATTGACACCTTGTAATGGGTCCTCGACAACTCTTAACTGCAGCAAGATGGCATATTATCAGCATGAGCGAAGCAGGGATGTCGCTGTAACAACTGCATGTATTGTTGGTCATCACCATTCCACTATAAGTCGTTTTGAGAATAAAAATCAGGCATTAAACGATGTTAAAGACCTTCCGAGATAAAGAAGACCCCTATACCATTTGCTAGGGAAAATAAGGCATAATGAAGGTTGGTCAGAAGGAAACCCATTGCATACAATACAATCCTAAAAAGAGAGTGGTGGGTATACAGGAGCCTTTTAACAAGAACTGTTCGAGATCGACTCATCGCTACTGGTTATCGTGCCATAAGACCATTTCGGATACCTTTGCTTACGACAAGACACACAGTTTTCCGTATCCAATGTAGTGCAGAGCTCACCAAAGTTGAAAATTAGCATCGTGGAGGAAGATCCATTGTTCCTATAGAATTCGGTTCATCTTCCTTGGCCCGATCGTAGCCCGGATTTGAACCATATCGAGCATATATGGGACACTATTGGGCGTAAAGTGCGCGTAAGGACACCACAGTTCAAACACATCATGAAATAAATAATGCCCTTCATCAGAAATGGTTGCTGCTACCTTAGAAACAAATTAGTCGATTTATAGCAGGAATCAGAAGACGTTATGATGCGGTTATCCGTTTGAATGGAGGCTGCGCACAAAGTTCTAATTCTTTGGCGTATCACGATCACTCATGATGTGAACAGTCATCGGAAGATTAATTTTAAAATGTCTGACATTGTTATGTTCGACTACAGTAATAGTTGTAAAATGCATTTTTTTGGACAAAAAACACTTCTTTTTGTTATCAAAATTGTGGTTAAATAAATTTAATTTTTTTAAAACATGTTTTGTTCGTTGAAATGCCAATGTTATCATAAACTATGTTTCAATAATATTATGCAAATATTTTACTATATTTCATCCAAAAAAAGAGGTTGATTTTTCAAGTTTTAAAAAATCAAGGTGTTGCAATACTTTTTTCCATGTGTATATATATCCATATTTGCCCGAAGGTTTGTGTATTTAAATCTAGTTATTTTGCTTGGGGCATTATAGTCTATTATTTTATTACTACCTTTTTTTAATTTATTCCACAATTGGTCAATATTTAAATTTACATTAGCCTGATTTAAAATTTCAGATATAAAATGAGATGTTACCTTTTTTATTGTTTAAGGATCAACCTTTTTCCATAAATAAATTTAATGTTGTGATAAGATATAGGAGATGTGGTTTGAGTGCCAATGAGACAACTCTCCATCAAAATACCAATTTATAAAAGGAAACCATTATAGGTCAATATACGGTCTTCAACACGTAGCCTTGGCTCATACCGAACAAGAAGCTATGAAGGGCCCCAAAATGACTAGTGTAAAACCAATCAAACGGGAAAACCAACGGTCTAATCTATATAAAAAACGAGAAACGAGAAACACGTTTACATTACATAAACAAACGACAACTTCTGTACATCAGATTCCTGATTGTTTAGATCTTTGGGCTTGCAGATTGCATCCACTAATACAATATCATAGTCAGATATAGCTGGTATAGCTTTTATTTTTGTTATCAATGCAGGTTGGTTTGTGCAGAAAAGGTCAAGTATATTATCTTTCCTGGTTGGAAAATCAACAACCATCTGTTTAATGACTAAGTTGTTCAGCATATCTATAATTACTTCGTTCAGCTCCTTAGTATACAATAAGCCAGATATATTTTGCTCAGGCCATTTTTATGTCTGGATGGTTAAAGTCACCACCAAGCCAGGAGATGGAATTTTTAAATTTTAATTTAAGTTCAATAATTTCAATGATCATTTGTTTAAGAAAGTCTATTTCATTTTTATTTGGTGGTCTATATTCAGAAACAATAATCAAGGATTTAGTATCAGTTATAATAATTTGGGCAGCAATAAGTTGTACATGTTTGCCTTTATACACTTCTTGGCAAATAATACCTTTTTCATGGTAATTTATAAACCACCACCTTCTTTTCTTACCCAGCCATTCCGGAATACATCTTCAAAAAGTGTGTTTGGAAAAATTTCAGAAGATAATACATTTTTGTTAAGCCGTGTTTCATTACCGATAATAATATATGGTCTAGAAGTTATTTTTGTTTTGCTTCGTCCCTGATAGTTTTGGAAATGATGTAGCAACTGGGTCTCCAATATTTCTATGACTATCAATACAATTAAGGTTTGGTTGTGAACATGTAAACATCACTTCTTTTTAATTGTCATTGTTTTTACTCATGGCGGCATCCATTTTGTTAACAACCATTGTGACCATTGTGACCAGTGGCCGAAAGTTTTAAATGTGTAGCGAAATATCACTTGAAATATAACTTCACGTTAATATTATGATACTTTTTTTGTTTGGCGACGAACTATTTTTTGTTCTGTCACCGTCTTTATGTTTTTAACTCTGTAATTTAGATTTTCCATTTCTAGAATATTCGTAGAATATTTGATACCCAGGAATGTTTTTTTACTAAAACTCCAACTATCACTTTACCCACATTGTATCTTGGCTATATTTCTTAGAGATGCATCTAATCATCTAAAATAAGTGTGTGGTCATCAGCATAACGTGCTAGCATATGAAAATCCTTTTCAATGTTTATTTTTTCGAAAACGATTTATGCATCTTCGCAACTGTATTTTAAGTGATATATATATTTATTAAATGATTGATTTGTGTTTAACGCCCTTTCTAACTATTGTGCTTTTTCATCGCGGTCATTTTTATTGGTAGAGGAAGCTGAAATACCCGGAGAAAACCACTGACCTTCTATAAAAAAAAACTGGCAAGTGATACTAGTATATATCAATGAAGACAGACAGGGCATGATTGCCAATGAGACAACTCTCCACAAGAGACTAAATGACACAGAAATTGGTCATCGTACGGCCTTTAACAATGAGAAAGGTCATATTACTATATTCAGCCATAAAAAGTCCCTATATGACAAATGTAAAACAATTAAATTCGAGTTAACTCACAGCCTAATTTACTTTAAAGAAAAGAACAAAAAACAAATACTAGTATGTAAGACATCGACAAACGACAACCAGTAAATTACAGGCTCTTGACTTGAGAGAGGCACAACCAGAATGTGGCGGGGTTAAAAACATGTTAGCGGGCACCATAATATGATTAATACTATACTATTATTCAATTTTTTATTTATAAATTATTTCTAAGCAAATGTAACAACTCCTTCAAAATTATGAGAGAAAAAATTCTGTTAAAGGGTCTAAGCATGATTTAATGCAAGTTTAACCCTTCAATGTAAAAGGTCATATGGCATGTTGTTGTTTTTTCCCAAATTAATTGATCAATACCGGAAAATTGGTGACCTTACTTCAATTTAAACCATGTCAGCTATCTAGTTTTACTCTACAAACAAACAGTTTTGTGTTCTTTGATATCAAATTCAATTCTCCATGCAGAAACGACCATTTTTTTCTGTCTTGTATCATCGTATATTCTTAAAATATTTTCTCTAAAACCGTGTTTGGATGAACGAGTAATGGTTTGAGGAATGTTTAAGCAAAGATTTAATTCAAAAGTAGATTTTTAAGCAACGTTGTCTTATGAAATAACTACATTATTCTAATGAAGATTATAGATATTACTAACAAAAGCCTACTGTTATATTAACATTTTATAGCGAATAGAATGTATATTAATCGATATTTCAAATATGATAAACCAAAATAATCGTTATTTAAAGACATAAACTGTTAAGATTGGTTGTCTTTCTTAAATAGTAATCTATTAAGACAGGATATCGACGCCGACAAAAGAATTTGTAAATAATTTGTTTTAGTTACGTTCAAAATAAATAAGTTATTAAAAAACCAAACAATATGGATAGGTTGTGCCTTAGTTCTTTATAATAATTGTCGAAAACGTCTACGATTACAATGTGTAAAGTTTAAAAAACATTCTTCATTAAATTGATTTTATGTTAAGTAGTTAATTCAAACGGTTAGGGTTGGCAGGGACATATATAAACTCATTATAGATACCAGGATTAAATTTACACCAGACACGCGTTTCGTCTTCAACAGACTCATCAGTGACGCTCGTATCTCAAAAAGTTAAAAAGGCAGAGACATATATCATATATCTCGGATTTATGTCAAGTGAACTAATTATACAATAATCCATACAAATCGTTAAAATTCATCATGCACATTTTCGTTGACAACGATTATGCAAAAGGTTGGCATTGAAATACTTGTTTTTCACTGTTTCTGTCGTTTTACATGTTTTAATGTCGGGACCTTAATGACGCCCTTTACAAAGATATTCTACAAATGCCATGTATTGTATTTAGACATGCACTACGAACTTTCAAATACATCTATAGAAAGGAAAAAGAATAATAGAGAGACGAAAGATAACAATGGTAAAAATTTGACAACGCCATGGCTAAAAAAGAAACATACAAACAGACAAATAATTTTACACGGAACAAAACATAGAAAACTAAAGACAGAGCAACACAAACCCTTTCAAAAACTGGGAGTGAGCTCAGGGGCGCCGGAAGGGGAAACAGATCCTGCTCCACACGTGACACCTCATTTTGATATAAGTTGTGTATTTCGTGTAATTAGAAGTAGGACATTTAAAGACGTATCGTATCCGTATCTGAGAAAATATCTATGTGTTGTTGTTTAATAGATCATTTTTAGGTTTAAATATGTGTTTTTCTATGTTAGATATCATTCTTTCATTGATACTGATTGATACACTCTTTTTATTACATGATAGTTTTCAATTTAAAAATACTCGTTTATATCTAAACACTCGGTATTTAAACCATCACCAGTTATCTGTCGTGAATTTAAGATTAATTAATGATTCCTTCTGTAGCCATGTGTATTACAAAATTGTGCAATAAAATAAAAACAGCAATAGTACTATAGATATTTGCCATATTGTGCCTATATACAAAGGAATATTCGTTCAGAAAATCGGGACTTTGTGGCAAATATTTTTAAAATCAACAGACTTGAATAAAAAGATTTTTTATTTAAACACAGTTTACTCACTTCTTAATGCGATAGCATTTATTGTAAACAAAAAGTCACTAAAAACTATTCAAAAACAAAACTCTTATTAAGTCACTAAAGTCGAGCGCACCCTAGGAGGTGTACTTTGTTAAATATTTGAAAAAAGGATTGCCTGCTAATTTATAAATACTAGAACACACCCGTGATATCGCGGGTCAGTGACTGAATGAAAGTATATAACTATTCGTAAGTCTTGTTTTAGTATTGGTATAGTCATCTTATAAAGTCATGCCGATTACAAGATACACACTTTTCTCTGCTTTCAAACTCTTTCTGTGTGAACCCGTTGACATGGAACTTATCAATTATTGGTAATATCAATTAATTGGAGAACAAAAGGTCCTGGAATGGAGTATATTCTAATCAACAGCATTGTCCTATATTAGTTATAAATAAAGTTGAATTATTTGATTCGCTGTTTTACGTCATGCCCGCTAACAAATTGAAAACTGTACCTATACGCCTTATTTTAAGTTCAGATTTTTTAGTATTCGTATTGTTATCTTAGAGAATCTTACTGATTAAAACACTACAATATGGAACAATTTGACAATGATTGAATTAAGTAGTGTCAACCCTGTGATTATGACCCGTGTATATAGCAAAATCCCAAATACACCGTTTTGTGGTGCGCCTGTCAGATGCAGAACGTACCGATAAGATAATAGGTAACAGGTGAATATAGTTTTTGTATCGGTATCGGATTCGACCCGGAACTTGTTAATTATTGGCAATATCAATTATGTGGAAAACAAAAGGGTCTGGAGTGGTGTACTTTTTAATCTGCACCAGTGTCCTATATTAGCCATATATAAAGTTGAATTTTTTGATTTGTCGTTTTTACCCGATGACGGCTGACAAATTGGACCTCGTTATTTTAGTATTATAGATATCTGTATTTTGGTCTAAGAAAACAATTCGACTAATATGATGTGTATGATTCAATTCCTTTAAATTTAAAGTCCGTGTATGAATATTGTTTACGTTAACTTTATTTGTTGTAAAAATCAACTTCACGGCTGGGTAGTTCTATTGATTTACTATCAAATTTTAAAACATACACAAGTATATAGATTGACATGAAAATCACCTAATTGTTATATGTGTGCAAATTTTAGATTCTGTTGTCTTCCATGCAATGTTTCATAATTGTAATTTTAAGTACTCTAAGTAAAGTAGAAAGAAACATCACGTTTAGGGCAATTAATATAATTAAATCCATATTAAGCAAGTACTTTTTAAACACAAATAGTACATAAATTAAAAAATTATTCGACATTATCAAACGAACAATTTATATATCAGACATGAAAGATCTAAATGATTGCATTGCCCTTTCCCTTTCCCCATCCCTGCCCTTTTCCCGATTACTATTTAAGCACGTAAATAATCACTTATGCGGGGTTCACACATTGCCGATTATTGCTCCCGTTTGAGATCAGACAGCGATAGGAAACGAAAAGTGAAAAAGTCCGATTACTATCCTCAATTATCTGGAATGTCCTATCATTGTCTGAACGCAGTCGTTTAATTTCGTAACAGATTCCTACGGGTCGGGAAGGGTCCGAATAGTTCGGCGAAGCACCCCGACAGTTAGGTGCGTCCAGTAACATTCGGGGAAACTCAGCCGATTTAGTCTAGTCGGATTACAATCGTGCCTATGTCGTGACAGATTCTGCTGTATCGGATCAAAATCCTAACAATGTTCTGTGTATTCTGGACGGTGTCCTGTGGAACGGGAATGATCTGGAGAAATTTTTCATTGCTGTTTTCTGTCGATTTAGTCCAGATTGCATCCAGATCTTGTGAGGATAGCGAACCGTTTTTGCCGAAACTGTTCCGGAACAGTTTCGTTATTAATACAAAATTCGTCAATAATACCCACGTCAGAGTCCCGACAATTACAGAATACAATACGACTGAGACCAGACAAAGCCGTTTGCAATGCGATAGAGTGGACCTTAATAGGATAACGTTCAGACAGTACCTGCTCATCCAGATTATGCCGACAGTTTTCGAACGGATAACTTCCGTCAGCGTTGGCTCACTGTCTGGTCACTGTCTGATCTCTATCGGATTACATTCGGTAAAATCGGGATGAAGTCGTAACATACTCGGTCGAATTTTACCTGGCAAAAGATACAAATTGGATAAGAAGCCGATTGAGAACGGGATTATCGGGATAAATTCGCTTGGAAACGGTTGAATATCGACGCTTCTTGAACAATATCGGATGGTTGTCGTGATTAAATTATTTGTTTTACAAATTTTAATCAAAGTTTGAATTTTCATCCACGATTCACAGGATCTTGATCAGACTTTTGACAAATTTTAATCGGGAATGGTCCTGTCAAGGACGGCAGTATAAATCGTGAATGTGTGACCCCAGCTTTAAATAATAACCCATATATACGTTTAGATAGGTCAACGTATCAGATACGGATACGATACGTCGTTAAATGTCCCACTTCTTATTATGGGTATGCGTAAAACACATTTCAAATTTTTGAAAACTTCAAACTCAAGATTACAACACTGATTATAAAATTGTTGATGAATCCATGCAGTTGTTACCATTGAAAATAACTAAATCCACAGTACAAAATATCAATAACAAATTTAAGAATTAACCAGCTGGTAAATTCAAAATGCAGGAAGTCCATAAAAACTAAAATAAAGTCCGATTAAAATAGTCAACGGAACGATTGGAAAAAAAACTGTCATATCCCTTCATGGAGAACCTGGTTTATATCTAGCTTAACCTCTCACTTGTAAAACTATTACAAGCAAAAGACAATTACATATAACAAAGACGTCAACAAAATTTAATTTTGTTGTTAATAATATCAATAACGTAGTTCTCTTTAGATAAATATATTGACATAAATACAACCACATTTTTCAGATAAAGTACAAATTAAGTAAATATGAACACGTGGATAAACAAAATGAAATTCTATATACAAATGTCATGCATCCGAAGCTCTTCATCGGATCAGCCCTTCACAGATACTGAGCTACGTCATACAACCAAAAAGGATATAAAAGTAAAAAGACAAATGAAGGAATAACCGTCAATGTAATTATATAATAGTTTTTGAATAACTGGTCATTATCGTAATATATGGACTGCCAACAGGACAGTGGTATTGACTAAGATAGTGATAATGACTGAGCCGAAGGCGAGGTCATTATCGCTGTCACAGTCAATACCACTATATATAACACGATAATAACAATTGTGTTTATTTCATTGAGGAATCATGTTTTTGGAAATTCTCATCAGTTCAAAATATTGAAAGCAAACTCGAGTAGTTGTACAATTTTTATGGCAAAGAGTAAAAAAACAGTCGTAGTAATATATGCCATTCATTTTAATGCATTTTTTCAGTAAATGAATACTAAATCAAGTTGTCTATAATTTTATAATTTACCAAAACATATGGTAAACAATTCAACAACTTAAATATATTAATATTGAAACAGGAAAATGTTTTATTAAACTCATCTCTTTAAACGGATTAACCACGCCCCACCGGTCATTAACAGACGTAAACCACGCCCCATCGGTCATTATCATGTAAATAGCCGTTAACCATCGGTTCTCTGGTCTGTTTAGTTCTGTTAATGACCGATTGAATTTATTACTGAAGAATAATGAATGCCATATGACCCCCTTTTATCCAATAAGAGAAGCTTATTCTCAACTAATATGAAATGAAAACTGATACAGAACGTCAGCACATAGAACTTTTATCTCAGATTGGCAAACTACAAATACTTTCAAATCTTTCAAACATCTTCGATAAGACTAGGGACTTTCCGTTTTGAACTTTCCTCGAAGTTCAGTATTTTTTTTTATTTTACTTTTTTGCAACGATTTTTATTAGCTGTATATATAGTTATCAAAGGTACCAGGATTATAATTTAGTAAACCAGACGCGCGTTTCGTCTACATAAGACTCATCAGTGACGCTCATGTCAAAATATTTATAAAGCCAAACAAGTTCAAAGTTGAAGAGCATTGAGGATCCAAAATTCCAAAAATTGTGCCAAATACAGCTAAGGTAATATAAGCCTGGGATAAGAAAATCCTTAGTTTTTCGAAAAATTCAAGGTTTAGTAAACAGGAAATTTATAAAAATGACCGCATTATTGATATTCATGTCAACACCGAAGCGTTGACTACTGGGCTGGTGATATCCTCGGGGACGAAACATCCCCCAGCAGTTGCATCGACCCAGTGGTTTAAATAGTTATCAAAGAAACCAGGATTATAATTTAGTACGCCAGACGCGCGTTTCGTCTACAATGGACTCATCAATGACGCTCATGTCAAAATATTTATAAAGCCAAACAAGTTCAAAGTTGAAGAGCATTGAGGATCCAAAATTCCAAAAAGTTGTGCCAAATACGGCTAAGGTAATCTATGCCTGGGATAAGAGAATCCTTAGTTTTTCGAAAAATTCAAGGTTTAGTAAACAGGAAATTTATAAAAAATGACCACATTATTGATATTCATGTCAACCCCGAGGAGTTGACTACTGGGCTGGTGATATTCTCGGGACCAAACGTCCACCAGCAGTGGCATCGACCCAGTGGTTTAAATAGTTATCAAAGGTACCAGGATTATAATTTAGTACACCTGACGCGTTGAAGATGAAGAGCATTGAGGATCCAAAATTCCAAATAGTTGTTCCATTGATAAATAAATGGGTCAATACCTCTAATGCGCCTCGATTTGAGGAACTGAAAATTAATGCGTAAATAAAAGCTAAAAAAATACCAGTGAAATATATTTAATTTTTTTAATATTTACCCGCATCTTAATAACTTGGAAAAAAAATTCACTTCGTTAGTTGAAAATTTAACCACACATGTGAAATTGTTTCAGCTACGAAACGAGCTATCACACATATCCATGTTAACGTGATTGGCAGAGGAATTGTGGGAAAGGCTGTCGTTACAGACTACCTGAAAAGAATTGCCCATCTTGACCCAAATGCGATGAAAACAACATACGTGATTTGTTAATTGCAACTAAAGGTTTATAGCAAACATGAATTTTCGGTTAAAATTACATCATGAATCCAAAACTTAAAAGAAAAACTTATTATAACATTGTCTTATTACTTAATTAGTATAATATACTTTTGGTCATATTGTTCTAATGTTCCAGGAACTGATTTACTAATATAGTATGGGCCATGCTATTCTTGGTAATTGTGATTCACATTCGCCATATTTGGTAACAGAATGTGCATATCGATAGAAAGGCGTAGTTTAAAATTCAACAGTTTGTTTTTAAATCAAAACGCAGACCTGTTTACATTTAGTGTACATAATAACGACTGAAATACAACACATCAAAACTTTAAATCATTTATGCCACATTCGAATTTGATTTGAGGAAATAATACCAACGACAGTTAAGGTATGTTCCTTTATTTACATTTTTTAAACAATATAAGTGCCTCCTTTTTTATATTTCACCACTGGCAAATTTACTTTTGATTGGATTGAAAATAAACATATGCGTCAGTAAATCGCTGTCTGTGTTGTTTTTCTTTTCCAGAGTCTTATCTTTTTATAGCACTTAAAGCTAGATTTTGTTACTGAAACGTGTTTATAAGAACTTTATGTGTTGTTTAGTAGAACAGTATCATTCAGTTTTGTTCAATAGAGTGCGCATTTAACATAAAAGTATTTTTCGTTTTTTGTTTTTCAGAATATTTTAAATGTTTTGTTCCATGATTTTAAAACTTTTATATTTGAAATAATCTCTTTCGTGATTTCAAGATTTTATACATTTGCTGATTTAGATCGACAAATAACTACATGTAACTTCTTTCAATATTTAAAATTGGTGTAAGGATACATGAATTGTTAAAATGCTATATTTGTCAATAGAAACCTCATGCTTATAATGAAGCTTGAAGATAATTTATTAATGCAAAACTACTTTTTGAAATACACAAATTCTCACACAATTTCATGTTACTAAACGTTGAAAATTCCCAACACCATTATGTAATAATTGGATTTTCATATTTCTTACCATTCCAATCCTTCACGAGGTTAAGATAATGAAATGGTTTTGTCGTGACAGACATTGTATTTGTTGAAGATGCGATAAGCGAAGAAACAGCTAATCAATCAATTCAAAACATCAGGATAAATCAAAATGTTGTTTTACGAAAAATTTAATTCTAAAATAATTAACGAAAACCGTGAAGACGGGAGAAAAACATGAGAAAATAAAATAAACTTGAGTATGTTATTATAGTCTTCAGTTTATTTATATTTGTCTGATCATACTTTTTTACAACGTGCAACATATCAGATGTTTATATCAGTGTGAAGCCTAGAATGGGTTACCTTAAAGCATTTGAAATGTCCCAATAATTCAAACTTAGGTAAACTAGCAATCAGTATTGAGATTTCAAAAAAATTGAACTAATTTCTCTGGAAGATCACAAAATTCTATCATTTTAGTTGTACACTGATTTTTTTAAAAAGCTTCGAAACATCTCTAATTTTATCTTAAATAGGAAGAAGTGTATTGATACCAGTTATTTGAAAATAATTTTCCAAAGAAATTTCTTATGACTTTTTGTAAACGTTTTACAATTACAGTCCTTATCAGATCAAAACATTTATGGACGCCACAATGTCTGTTTTCTGACAGTTATCTGTATTACTTTTGATATTCTTGGGTTTCATTTTCTCAAGCAGACAAGCTGTGTCAATGTTGCCCATATGTCTTCAAACGAATTCCCACAGCTGTTAAACTTGTTCACAAAAGTTAAAGTTTTATAATTAATTACATTTCCAAATCATGTCATCTCACGTAAAATATTTCAATTTATTTTTGTACGTCTATTAATATTTTCCAAATTGCATCATTAAGACATATTATATGTAAACCGTAGGATTTTAAAAAGTACGTTTGATGAATTCCAAAATTATTACCACTTGCAAAATGTTTCTTGCGTCGATGTCAAAGACATTATGTTACCAAACATTCTACAAAACTAAACACAGAAAACCAAAGACTGAGTAACAAAAATCCTATCAGTTGACCAAGGACAGTCTTAAAACTATAACAAACAATTGGCAATCTTAAACATATAATTAAAAAAACAGTTAATCTATCTTACAAACTTAACACTTTTTTCAATTTACAGCCGACTCAATAAACTCGAATTTTTCTTAACACCTTTTTATTTGTCAAACTTTTTACTGTATGCAATTGATTTAGATAATTAAAGTTGAATTCATGATAAAAATTTAAATGAGAAAGAATGATTGATTGATAAGCATTACACATCTATGCTTTATATATCATTTCATGTCTGACATATTGTTTCTTTAACATCATATTCTTTTTACTATATTCATACATTCAAACGCTCCAAGACAATATTAAACCTATTATAGGTATATTACTTCTATCCTGTCTGTGAATGTGGAGTTAAAGGTACACTAATTTGATTTAAAATATTTTATTAATTGTATTTGTATTTTTATCGTTCACCTGTATGCCCGTATCGCATGATCAGCTAAGTGTGTTTGTTGTTTTCAACTTAGGTGGTTCAACCTAAAAAAAAAATGGAACAAAAACGTTGACGCCACGGTTCAATTTTGTCTCTTATCATTTTCATGAAGGATTTTTTCATGTGGACTGGCGTATTAAATTTTAAATCTGGTACCTTTTGTTAGCTATTATTCGTGTGTTTCTCTGTCCTATGTTTTCACCCATTTATTTGTATTGTAGTCCTGTCATGTAATGTTGTCATTTTAATGTTATTTTTAATATTGCCATTAAAGCGGGAGGTTTGGCATGTCATAAAAACAAGGTTCAACCCACCATTAATTTCTTAAAATGTCCTGTACCAAGTCGGGAAAAAGGCCATTGTTATATTATAGTTCGTTTCTGTGTATGTTACATTTTCATGTTGTGTTTCTGTTGAGTCGTTGTTCTCTTATATTTGATGCGTTTCCCTCAGTTTTAGTTTTTAACTCGGATTTGTTTTTTTATCAATCGATTTATGAATTTCGAACAGCGGTATACTACTGTTGCCTTTATTCTGCAACGACTGCATATACATAAAAAAATATCTGCCAGTTGCTTCTATATTCACTAGATTGTTATTATCATAATTTCTCGATAGAGGATTGATTCTTACGAGTAACCTATGGAACTAAGAGTTCAAAGTAGTAAATTTTAGCCTTCCCCTATTTCCTTTTCAGTTTTATGATCACCAATATATAACGGTAGACCGTATCGGAATATCTGTGTCAACGATCACAACAGGTATGTAACAATTGTCGTGACAACAATACCGTCATATTATCCTCTATTTCGTGATAACAGAACAGGATATTGTATTTACAATTAGCAGCACTATTTTCACATGTGCAGCAGAGTCTATATAACCTTGCAAATTACCTGTGACTACCCCTAGTTTGTTTAAAGGTTTGTTTTCTCGTTGATCTTACTTTAGCTCTCAATGCTGTTCCTTGTGATTTGAAATTTTAACATGTCTATATTTGTTTGTCCAGTAATAGTATCAATACTGTCTACTATTTGCTCCGAGAAACTTGTTCCTATTTAAAAATGTCACATTTGGACAGGATTCAAGGTTTAAAAATTTACCATGAATCGATTTTACTGTGTGATAAGTTTTGTGAGGTTCTTTACCATAGTTCACTTAAAACTCACTTTATGAAAATTCCAATGAATTTATCTCAATGAATTTTTGTTAAAAGATATGATTTTTCATGGATCCAAGTATTCTGTGTTTATAAGCTAACGATTAATGAAGGCGACATTTCTGTGTAAATTCTACAAGTTTGTTGACTTTTGAAGCCCAAACTTTCTATTGCTTTGAACATGAAAACAAAAGAGCGAAAAACTATGAACATACAGACATAAGGATTTTTTTTAAAATTCTAACAAAAAGTTTGGATGATGAGCGTTTCGTAGTAATAACAAAAAGTAATAAGTTTAAGTTCAACCTCTTGTCCTCATATGAATGTCCTTTAATAATAATTGTTTTATGCAAATAGGTAAATTTGCATTCCCCTTTACACACACGTCAACTCATTCATGTGTATAATAATTGATTATTCCGATGTCGGACTCGTCTACCTCTCGCAATATGGTTAGACACTATATTCCGCAATTATGTGATACACAGGCAAATTTCACGCACATCAATTTCACGTGAATTTAAATTCATGTGAATCTCACGTGAAATTCACATCAATTTCACCTCAAACAAGCTTATACATGAAACTCACGTGAAATCAGTTTTTGTGAGTTTCACGTGAATCTCATGTGAAACTCATTTGAATTTCACATGAAAATCACGTATTTTTTTTTCATGTGAAATTCACATGATTTTTTAAACTAGAGTGTTTCAAATAACATCTAAATTTCCAAATTGAATTAAAATCTGGAAAAATATCAATTTTTTGGGGGGTAAATTTCACGTGAAATTCATGTGAAAAAATTCACATCAGAATCGTGTGAATCTCCATATACGTGAAATTCATATGAAAATTTTATCTTGAGTTTCATGTATAAGTTCGTTTGAGGTGAATCTCACATGAAATTTTTTATGTGAATTTCACGTGAGATTCATGTGAAATTCATGTGAGCTAATTTTGCATGTGTATCTAATCACATTAAATAACAACGCATATCATGAGGATAACATGACGCGTTTCAAATGTGTTTACCCATCTGTAGTACACCCGGCTTTAGTGGGTTCGTGTTGGTCAGTCTCTTGACTCTAAAACTTGATGATTTTAGCTAATTGCAGTCTATATATTTGGTTTTCGGATTTTGTTTTGCACACCGTCGTTTTTTTCTCGTTTGCATTGATTAACACTTTGTCATATTGCAGACTTTTATAGCTTACCATTTTTCCCCATGTAGGTGAACCTAGAATTATATATAAATTTCTTTTCTTTAAAACCAGGATAAGTTCTTTAAACTTTAATGTTAAAACACGAAGGTATGAGGAACTAAACTATTACTCTAAAAATAAGTTGAAAGGTCGTTATAAATGATTGTACTGGTGGAAAAATATAATTCAATGAGAATTCCAGAATACATTCAGGGTACAACTTAACAACACTCATCTTCCTATTCATGGACATCATTATCGTTAAAATGTCTCCACACTACGAAACGTTTCATGTTTCCTATTTCAATATTTTATATTTCAAAACAAAGATTATGCAACAATACATTTTTCAGATACACGCAAATAAAATTTACAGGCATGAGTTTAATCCCTACAATAGGAAATGTTACCCCTTTACATGTCGATATTACTATAAATACTGTCATTTGCATCTTGGAAATCAATTTTGTTATCTGTCATATTTGGTCAAATGTATTGCGCCTCAAAAACATATATGACTGAACGGTTTACTGTTTAAATGTTTACGAAAACATATCATCTGATTCAAACAAATTGTGTATAATAATACTTTCTACAAAAATCATGTAACTTAAAACATTTTTCTAACGTCATTCTATTGTTTTACCCGTTCTTTATTTCAGTGATTGGACTATCATTTACCTGTAAGAAACCTGTATGTAACTATTTACTGTCCAATATTTTAAGAATAACCCTCTCTTTTCTTAAAAATGTCTTAACATGTCGATATTACTATAAATACTGTCATTTGCATCTTGGAAATCAATTTTGTTATCTGTCATATTTGGTAAAATGTATTGCGCTTCAAAAACAGATATGACTGAACGGTTTACTGGTTTAAGTGTTTACGAATACATATCATCTAATTGAAACAAATTATGTATAATAATACTTTCTACAAAATCATTTAACTTAAAACATTGTTTTGACATCATTCTATTGTTTTACCCGTTCTTTATTCAGTGATTGGACTACCATTTACCTGTAAGAAACCTGTATGTAACCTTTTACTGTCGTCCCTTTTCTTAAAAATATTGGAAAGCTAAAGGTAGCATAACTGATTCTTACAGCTAAATGAAAGTTCAATCACTGAAATAAAATAAAAAATTAATTCACCTAATTGTTTTATCATGGTAACAAAAAATCAACCAAAAAAACAAATGACAATTAAAAAAAAACACAATTTTTGATACATTCACCTTCCAATGCAATAATATTGTCACTCATCAAAACGATCAGTTGAAAAAAAATTGATTTTAACACTACCTATATTTATATAACACCCATTTTTCTCATCTCTTTTCTAGCACTAATTCAATTGGTTGATAATGCTCGTTGTAAGTTTTGTTTTTGTTGCTTTTATGAATTTATTTTTTCAAAAGATTTATCGTCGTCCATCTTTAGCTATCACAATTGATCTCTGGTGTTGCTCTTGTTCTTCCTAACATCATTTTCAGCTAAAATAAAAAAGCGATAAAGTAATGCTTCTAACGTTTTATAGATCATGCCGCAATACAAGGACAGTAAACAACCTTAACCTTATCATATATACAAAGTGCGAATCTATAACTTGCTTCATTAACTAGGGGACTACAATAGTTTTTATAATTTTCCAGTTTCGGTGTTGATTTACTAGTCAGTTTTTTTTTTTAATCAATCGTGTGTCCGATTCCCACTTTTTTTCGTAGTGATCTTTTTAAAATTTATAAAAGAAAATAAGAAATATTTTTTTGGCATAAGGATATATAAGGATATAGAGACAAAATGTAGTTATGGCAACATTAATAAAACACAAAGGACATCAATACACAAATAAACGAATAAAGAGCGAAACGACCTTGAAGAAAGCAGAAAAAAGGGGGGGGGCGGTATTAAGGTGGTACCGTTTGGTTAGACAATAACAGTCTCTAGTTCCGATGAACAACAAAAGAATATAACTAATTGCACGTTGTTATCTCTTTTTCTAATTTACCAAGTAATAAATAACACCCGATAAGAAATAAGAAACTATTAGAAGAGGACTACGTTTTAAAAAAAATATAATATATAAAAAAAACTTGCCATTGTTAGCTGCTATAACTATATCTTTTTTGTTATCCACACTGAAATCGAATATATCTGAATAAATTCTGAATAGAAATTTGACTGTAATCCAAAGTTTGAAACAACCACAAACACTAAATAAATAACGACATCATTTTCTTTGTTTTTTGCACGACTAATTATTTGAAGAATAAACGTTCATCACTTAATCCGTTTTGAAACATAAAACGCATGTAAAAATATTCATGTAAAATATTTTGAGTAGTTCTTGCGTACGCAAAAATCATGAAACACATACCCGGTGTCTAATTCTTCATGTAGCAATACATGACGTTTGCCTTTACCTGTTCTTTCTTTTTGTCTCTTGTTTCAGTTGAGCTACTGTTTTAAGCGGCCAACACGTAGGATAGACTTTAATGTAAAGAAAGTTTATTAACAAAATAAATTTCACACTTGATGAAAAGTGTGCTTCTTTTTCTTTTAATACCTTCTTCGACATGTTAAACAATGTTTTAAGTAAGATATAAGCATCTAATAGTCTATTTTGTAAAAAAATATAAGGAATGGATTGTTATTGGCTAACATCCTTTACATAATTCTTATTTTAGAAAAAGTCAGACAAAGAAGGTTATGGACTCAACGAAAGTCAAGGTACGTTAATTTATTGATTACATGCATATAGTTGACACTTTTTTAGAAAGTAAGTGTTATATTAAGGTTATAAATGGGAAATTTTCAACTTGAATATATATAGCTATCGTTCACATTAAAGTCTTGATATGTTTTAACTATATTATGTTGCGTCTGTATAACTTTGAAACAATAGAAAGGTTATATTTTGTAGGTTGTGTGATCATTTTTTTCAATATTTCCAATCGAAATCATACGAACTCTAGGTAAATTTTATGAATTTTGATAGACCTTTGGAACAGTGAAATATTGTTGTTAATGATTTTTTTAATACAATAAACTCATCATAGATATCAGGACTAAATTTTCTATATACGCCAGACGCGCGTTTCGTCTTCAAAAGACTCATCAGTGACGCTCGAATCCAAAAAAGTTAAAAAGGCCAAATAAAGTACGACGTTGAAGGGCATTAAGGACCAAAATTCACAAAAGTTTTGCCGAATGCAGCTAAGATAATCTATGCCTGAGGTAGAAAAGCCTTAGTATTTCAAAAATTCAAAATGTGTAAACAGTTAATTTATAAATATAACCATATCAATGATAATTCATGTCAGGACAAGAAGTGCTGACTACTTGGCTTGTGATACCCTCGGGGAATTTTTTTTAACTTGTTGTCTTTCTTGTTTGCTAAATACATGTGCTTTGTCCATATGTCCATATGTCTTTATGTTTCTCTTTGTTGACATATTTGTTTGTTTTTATAGTGATTAAGATTAAAACGCTATATTGACAATTTTGAGTTTTTTTACATATTATGTCTGTTTGTTTTCTTCATAAATTGTTGTCAATTTTAAGCGACTGTCCTATAAGTGAGCTGTTCAGCTAGCTTTAAAACAAGGTTTGATCCCCATTGACTACATTAGAAAATGTATGTAAAACGCTAGGAATGTGATCATTATGATTAATTGGTTTGATGTGATTCGGTACTTTTTAATTTTACATTTTAGTGTGCTATATATCAAATATAAGAATTTTATTCAAATCGGTGTATATGAATAGACAGCTTTACCAATTTGATAAGATTGTTTTATTAGAAAGGTAGAGAAAACATAACAAAAAAGGATAAACATCGCATTTTATTATTTCGTCGTAATACCTCGCTTATTTTTCAGCGGCTCCATGATTTTGTGTCAATTGTATTTTTAGTATAATTAAAGTTAGTTTGTAAACTGCAGCATAAAATAAGAATGTCAATTATATGTGATGAATTCATAAATTTGGAAAAACGTACACATAAGACTTAGTTTAGTGTATATACACGCATTGATTGAATTATTTTCGTAACATTATGATTTTAATAAACTCGTTTTAATTAACTTTTTAATTGTAAAGATGGTATACAAATAATCTAAAAGTAAAATCACAAAAATACTGAATTCCGTGAAAAATTAAAAACGGAAAGTCCATAATAAAATGGCAAAGTCAAAGGCTCAAACACATCAAATGAAAGGATACCAACTGTCATATTCCTGACTTCGTACAACATTTTCTTATGTAGAAAATGGTGGATTGAACCAGATTTTCTAGCTAGCTAAACCTCTCACTTGTGATGACAAATGTATCAAATTCCATTATTATTTTCCCTTTTTTTTTATTTTATCAATACACTTACATTTCTGTAAACGATTGGTTTAAAACTGCATAGTCTGTTTCATTTTGATAACTGTATATTTATCATTTGATCTTCATTTTAAGAATGTTTGAATTTTTATTTAGGTGATATCAGTATCAATATCATTAATTGGTATTACCACGCTGTTTCTTTACAAACTATTTGGAAAATGGAAAAGGTATGTTGTAATCGTATGATTTGATTACATGAATTACATGAATGTATTCTGGCTTTTATTTTTAGAGAACAGATTCAACATGAATAGTGGAAGTAATATTGTAATCAAAAGAGCGTATTTTTAGGGGGAATAAGAAGGTCTTGAGAAATGTTATGTGCATATAATTTGAAAGAAATTAAATTGAATAGTATCTCTTCAATATCTATGACGCAAAATTCAAACAGAAACAACAGACAGAGTATGTATCTCCTAGTTGAGTTAGTATTCCAGAGTCAGTAGTTTTTATACGCCTATCAAAATTTAGACAGGACGTGATATGGTATACAAATGTCCATCTGTCCGTCCGTCCATATGTCCGGTGTAAACATGTCGCATTGTAACTTGAGAACGACTTATCCAAATTTCATGAAACTTTATATTGTTGTTTCTTATGATAATCAAACGATCTGTATACTTTTTGGTAAAAATAAGATTAAAACTTTTTGGTAAAAATAAGATTAAAACTTTTTGGTAAAAATAAGATTAAAACTTTTTGAGTTACGGGACTTTGTAACTAAAACAGGGGTGGTGTTTTTTTCACATGTTTTGCCGTATCTCAAAAAAGATTTATGATTAATGTTTAAAACTTTACACACTTCTTAGTTATATTAATCTGAAGATCTGTAAACTTATTGATGATGATTCAAAATCTCATTTTAGTGTTATTAAGTTTTTTGTAAAACAAAAAGGGGGGAGGTTCACATGTCGCGCCGTGTCACAAAAACTGTTTATGATTATTGCACAAAACATCACACACTTGTTAGTTATATTAAGCCCCAGTCCCACTAGACCACGATCACACCACGCTCACCGCGATCTAAATTAAATTCAGATCGTGGTAAGGTCTCGGTATGAGCGGCAAGAAAATGTAAATTTTCGTTGCTTTCACGATGCTACTACGTCCTCGTTACGCTTCTACAACGATCCCGCTACGATTATAACACGTTTTCACCGCGCTTAATCTGCGACCTTACTACGCTTATCAAGATCTTTCTACGCTCATCACGTTCTCACTACGACCATACCACGAGTTATCCGATTGCAACACGATCTTACCACGCTTCTACTGCGATTATAGCACGTTTTAACCACGATTACACTACGTTCAAACCGCGATCTTAATACGCTCTCAGCAATAACTTCAACATCGTGTTCCATATCAATAGAGTATCATTCTTCAGTCTATTTCTGATTAATACGTAGATTTCTCGAAAAAAAATACAGTTATGCCACCAAAATCTACTACAACACGTGGGCGTGGTGTTAGGGTTAATGTAGAGGCAGATGGAGCTCTGATAGTAACGAATCTTGATCAAGTGGAGATGACGGACCGTCCAATCCGACATAAATTACAACCTATTGCTGGTCCATATAGCTGAAATGACGATATTTTAGTGAACGATAGCAGATATGAAACAGATGTGTCAATAGATATAGGAAGATGTGGTATGAGTGCCAATGAGACAACTCTCAATCCAAGTTACAATTGTAAAAGTAAGAATTATAGGCCAAGATACGGCCTTCAACACGGAGCCTTGGCCTACACCGAACAGCAAGATATAAAAGGCCCCGAAAATTACTAGTGGAAAACCATTCAAACGGGAAAACCAACGGTCTAATCTATATGAAAACAAGAAGCATGGTTGAGTCGTTAGAGAAAATGGACAAGAAGTCATAATTACATACAGGCAAACAAAACCGGAGAGAATTAATACATTTAATGTCGATGAGAATAATGGTCGTAGTATGAACGTAGTCAGGTCGTAAGAAGAGCGTGCCGAGGACGACAAGGCCGTGCTAGAATCGTACTATGGTCGTGAACAGCGTGGTATAGTCATAGTGGAAGCGTAGTTTGGTCGCGGTGAGAACGTGATGATCGTAGTGAGGTCGTAATAACGTCGCAATGAGATCGTAGCGCAGTTTCTCCGAATAGAATCACGCTTTCGCTACGCTCTCACTACGATGGTACAGCGACCTTTGCGATCTTACTACGATCTTAGTGCGCTCTCACTACGCTTCTACTACGACCTGATTTTGCCACGACCGCACCACGATTGTTTTGAACATGTTCAAAGTTTGCCACGCTCATCACGATCTTAAAGACCTCACCACGACTGTGATACGACCTTACTGCGATCTACACGATCGTACTACGATCATCAAAATTTGCAATTTTTTCACAGATCGTAGTGCGATCGTGGCCTAGTGAGACTGGGGTATTAATCCTAAGATCTGATACTTTTAAGTGATGAATCTTTACTGTATTTAAGATAAAATTGAGAATGGAAATGGGGAATGTGTCAAAGAGACAACAACCCGACCAAATAAAAAAACCACAGCAGAAGGTCACCAACAGGTCTTCAATGTAGCGAGAAATTCCCGCACCCGGAGGCGTCCTTCAGCTGGCCCCTAAACAAATATATACTAGTTCAGTGATAATGAACGCCATACTAATTTCCAAATTGTACACAAGAAACTAAAATTAAAATAATACAAGACTAACAAAGGCCAGAGGCTCCTGACTTGGGACAGGCGCAAAAATGCAGCGGGTTTAACATGTTTGTGAGATCTCAACCCTCCCCCTATACCTCTAACCAATGTAGAAAAAAGTAAACGCATAACAATACGCACATTAAAATTCAGTTCAAGAGAAGTCCGAGTCTGATGTCAGAAGATGTAATCAAAGAAAATAAACAAAATGACAATAATACATAAATAACAACAGACTACTAGCAGTTAACTGACATGCCAGCTCCAGACTTCCATTAAACTGACTGAAAGATTATGATTTCATCATATGAACATCAGGCACAATCCTTCCCGTACCGTTAGAGTTATTGATTATTTGGTAAAAGAAAAGGGGGAGGGAGTATCATGTCGCGCTGTATCTCAGAAACTTTTTCTGATTATTGCACAAAACATGTTGGTTAAATTAAATTGAAGATCTGTATTCTTTTTTGCGTGATGATTCTTTATTTCATATTTGAGTTATTGAATTTTTATTGAGGTTTTTGGTTAAAAAAAACAACATATAAAACATGGTGTGAGTAATTTTGTTCTTTCTGTCTCTTATATAAAATTTCTATTGAGCAGAAATAAGGAATGAGTCAGGATATACTCAGCATTAGTTCCTGTTCAACATGCGTGCTATTTCAAAACCATTTATTATGTTATTTTCACAAGACGACAGGCGTATCATGCCCTCTTGGCGAAGTTGTTTGGTATTTGAAGTGTTACTTCTTTTGTCACTTAAGTCAAGGAGAGGTTTTCTCTTGGAATGTGTATCAAATGCCTCGATTGACCATTACTGAAATTTTAAAACGGGTGTCCATTTATGGTCGCCATGATCTTTTCATCCATTTATCAATATCACTTGCAGAACGTCTCATCAATTGTCATAAGTTCGAAGCAACAGTGTTTTCTGTCTGATTTTTCTTCTTCTTCTATTTTATATAAACATTGCATCAACTCCATACGGAGAACATTCTGGTGTGCCACATGCCACGCTAGTCTATATGCAGTAAACAAAAATAACAACCGGGATAGGACATCAACGGTAAATTTAAACAGCGCTAACAACTTTTTTAATATCGGTTAGGATAAGTGATAAGTGTGAATGGTGATTTCGTTCGTTATTGAACATTAGTGTGTAACAGCTAATTGAATTCTTATTTTTTTCTATTATGCCAGTAATCATGTTTATTACAAAATTGCAAACAAGTGATTGATATTCTTTTTTAGCCTTAAATGATAATCCTGGTATCTAGGATGAGTTTAACATATATTATTAAATGTTGGTACAGTAGAAATTAATTACGTAGCGGTTTTTAGAACATGTGTATAAACCACAATAGAATACTATAAGATACAAACCAAACCTTCTGGTTCAGGTAATAGTATTAAATTAAGTCTTGCTTAGATATATGAAATGCAAACACTCACTATAAGTTTTTGTTCGAACATGACAATATCACTTCATAAATTATGGGAGTCCAAAGCGCTTTTCTGGATTTAACGTCAATAGGAATGCTAACAAAACAGGCGAAATCAAGGGTTTAAACATATTTTGAACCTTTATATAAGATATATGACCAAAATGATATAGACAGGAGAAAAAAAAGTAGCCTAATTATGTGTATGTTAAGAACATTTATTTGATAAATTGTTTTTTTGCGAAAATAGAAATTCTGATCAATTCAAGTTATGGTGAAGATAAATATAAAATATATGTTTTGATAAAAAAATATAAAATTTATTTGTATAAACTTTTTTTTCGTCGTTTCTAAAAAGTACAAATATTTTTTTTTATATATTAGAAATGTGCACACATTTTTTATATCCTTCAATTTAATCCTCCCATTTTATAATAACTTGTTAAAGTGTTCTTTTATTTGCCTTTATTTATATTACCTTTACTATTTGGTCTGTTGTTTTGTAATATCTATTTGAGGTAGCTCTGTACTTATGCATTCCGTCATTGTGTTGTTTGTATTATCTTGTGTTTTTGTTTATGTGCTTTGTCCGTGTGACTTTGTCTGTTTCTTTGATACATGTTAAGTGGCTCTGTACTTAAACACCCCGCCATTGTGTAATTATTTTATTATACTTTTGTATTTTGTCTTTCATATTTGCTTATGCTTTGTCTATATGCCCTTTGTGTTTCTTTGATACTTAATGGTGGAGCTCTTCGTAAGAAGAAATACACAATACACAAACAGACAAGCGGCAAGAAGGACATGGTAAAATTCTAATTTACATTCTGCAGAGGATATGCCTGAAAGAACTATAGACTATATTTTTCCCTACTTTGAACGATAAAATTATCTAATATCTCTACCTGTGTGACGTGTACATTCTGACGTCAAACGCACGATTCTACGTCAGTGGTGTTAATTTAAACATTCGGTCTCAGTATTTCAAATCTTTCAATCCTTTATGAGTGAATCTAATATAAATAAATGAAATACAAAAATAAGAAAGCAATGAATGAGGTTGCTAAATTTGATATATGCCTTTTGTGCTTCTTTGTTAAATAATTGTTTGTTGTAATTACGATTATATTAAGATGTTGACTGTTGTACCCCTATTAATGATTGTCTACCTATTATGTCTATGTATCGTTGTCAATATAAAGGAATTTGATGCGACTGACATACAAGTGAAAGAAATGGCTAGATTTAAAACCAGGTTTAATCAACAATTTTTCTACATAGGAAATGCCTGTAGCAAGTCATGAATATGGTAGTTTTGATCCATTTGTTTGATGTATTTGAGCTTTTGATTTTGCCATTTGATAAGAGACTTTTTCACTTTAATTTGCCATGTTTTTTTTATTTATAGAAATCCGACATGGTTTCAACACGGAATGAATGGGGACTGTAAACGAAACAAGTTATATTGCATATTCGTATCATTTAACTTGGAATTATACCATAAATCAATTTGTACCGGTACAAAACAAAATGTTAAGGGTTCCACGGAACCCAGTGTCTCGCCAACGTTTGCTGTTAATGGCAGGCACAACAAAAATGAGGAAAAAAATCAATAAAAATATTCCTCTCGATACTATCTTTTGATTGTAAGAAATTACTAAGCTTCAGTCTAAGTTGGTAAAAATCCAGGATAATTCATGCATCTAATCACTTTTTAAAAAAATTCAACCACAGAGTGAATATAACGTTTCCTGGCACAAAAACTAAGTCCATTTATAAGTAAAAAACGGAAAAAAATGGATTTTTTTTAAACAAATGTACTTCTGGATACTATCTCATGATCATAATAGTTTTCAAAGGTACCAGAATTATAATTTAATACGCTAGACGCACGTTTCGTCTACATAAGACTCTTCAGTGACGCTCCGATCAAAGAAGTTATAAAGCCAAACAAGTACAAAGTTGAAGAGCATTGAGTACCAAAATTTCAAAAAGTTGTTCCAAATACGGCTAAGGTTATTTATTCCTGAGATAAGAAAATCCTTAGTTTTTGCGAAAAATTCTGTTTTGTAACAGAAAATTTATAAGAATGACCATATAATTGATATTCATGTCAACACCAAAGTGCTGACTACTGGGCTGGTGACATAAACAAGCTTATGTCCATGTTTGGTACAATTCAATGATAATTAAAGAAAGTTATTAAGTTTAAAAAAAACCGCAGATTGAATGTTATGTTTCCTGGCAGAAAAAACTAAGTCCAGTTACAAGTAAAATACGGAAAAAACTAAAATTTCATTATAACACAATTTTCTTCTGGATACTATCTTATAACCATACAAGCTTCTGTACAAGATTGGTAGAAATTCAGGATAGTTTAAGAAAATATCAAAATTTCAAAAACATTAACGTTAACGGAATGAAGGATCGCTATGTCTTGTTTTTTCGACTAAAGTCGAAGGCTCGACAAAAATGTGTATACTGGCCATTTGTACAATAGTTGGCGAAATGCATACTATGAACTATTTGATATAAGTATTAAAAAAAGGAAGAACTACTCTAAAAACTATATAGTAATTCACTCAAATTCAATTTTGATTTCGTTACTTTTTAAAAAAAAAAACAGTCGTTGCAGAATTTTGTTCAGTCCGGCCATATTTTTTTTAAAGTAAAAACAAAAACCTGTACCTAGCAAATAACATTCCGGACTCAAGATTTTACCAATAACGTGGCGTAACTATGGTTTTAGCTACAACAATGAACATAGCAGTGATCCTTTTGATTCGAAAAAAGACCAAAAATATCAAAGTTATCAGCTGTGTAAATGGTTTTCGTATCATAAACATGTTCGAGTAAGACAATCATTTTTGCCTTTCAGAGCTGAATGTGATTCGGATCATCCAGTCGTTTCTATAGAATCAGTTACGTCCAAAAGCGTCGTTTTGAAATGGAAAGAACCCGTTAAGAAACGAGATGTTAGTGAAGTGCAATTTAGGCCTTTGACGTTGAATACAGATAATTGTGACTGTACATTATTAGGTTTAAAACCAAACACTAAATATGAGTTTGAAGTTCTACATACTGGCTCTGATGGACACAGGGTGGTTTGTCAGGAACCACCAATCTCCATTACCACTTTAGCTTCGGCAGCACATGATATAAAGGAAAGATCTGTCAAAATCTCCAATGGACTGCCGTCCGTTTACAAAATCCCATTGGAACCAGATGATCCTCCAAAAAGTGTTGGAAAACTAATTAATATAAGAAAACAAGTTTTTGGTAAGATAGATTTAAGTTATTAGAAAGACACCTTTTCCCTGCAAACCTTTTTCGTTTTGTACAGAAAATGAATGTCACAGGTCAATTATTTTTCTTGAATTTACGTCATGCCTAGGACTTGTCATGTACGTATACGTTCATACACTTCACCACATTTTCACTTGTGAACTGTGAGATTCTAACGGCAGCATGGGGTATAATTGAAAACATGACTTAGTCTAAAATGACTTCAAAACGCAGTTTTTATTTTGTCTAAATAGAAGAGGACCGATGTCATGTGACAAGGATAAGGACTTTCCATGGAAGTACATTTATTCAGAATATATAGGTCGATATGAACTAGCATCCCTATGACAAAAACGACAAAAAAAACACCCAAACAGAACGCAAATTACAAAAAAGAAACATAAAGAATGAGCAACACGAAGATCAGCAAAACAGGAAAACCACTATAAAAACCTACAATGCTTTGCTGAAATCCAAACTAAAATGGTAATCTCCGATTCTGTTTGTTAAATATGTTTTGTGGTTTGTCTTGTTGAAATTATGATGCTATTCGAGATCTTTTTCTGAAATAATTTGCCATAATTTTCATATATCGCGTTATACAGAGATCTAGTGCAGAGTTGAAATTACCAACAGTTGTTTTTTCTTTAAGCTTTTGATTTTGCCACTCGATAAGGGACTGCGACTCTCAGTTTTGAGTTGTCCAAGTTGGGTTTTATACTTTCAATAATGATTACGAATTAAAACAGAGTAGTTGATGACAATTTCATAAATATCAAGGGTACAATCTATTGATTAGTTATGTCTTTCATTTTTTAGTACGCATTATTCAAGCTTTTCTGAAGGACCCAGACATCACTGTTTATGTATGATTAGGGGTACTTATAAAAACACTTAACTCAAATTTAATCATCTCACCAATGCCTTATCAACTGGACAAGTGATTCTGTTTCACATTTTTAAAGTTGCAATTTCAATTTTTGTAACAGCTTAAACCCAAAATCGGCATGGAGAAGATCCCTTCACCTGATTATAGACAAATGATATTTGCTCATTTATGAAATATAATTTCTAGATAAAATCTCATCTTAGAAAAACACAATTGATCTCTGAAATTAATAGACATTATTTATATTTTTCATCATATCAAGAAAAATTTCATGCCAATTCAGAAAAAAAACCTAATCATTTCAGAAATATTAAGTGTATTTTTAGTGTACAAAAGTAAAACAAAAAAAAAAGGCTCTACTAAAATCACAATTGTCAGGAGTAAAAAAAACTTTGTCAATTGTAAAAAGCGGTTTGAAAATTGTATTGATGTCCACTCAAGGAAAACGCGTACTAAATAAAATATTTCATTACAACAGTTGTTAAGCAATTTCGCAATTCCCACTTTCTATCTCATTAAAGTCAAAGGCAAATGAGTGGTGTAAGAATAATGGAAATTAACAGTAGTTACTTTCTTGAGCAAAAGAGATTTTTGAAAATATCAAAGCTTAAAACCGAAAAATTATGATTGGCAATTGTTGGCAAGAAATCTATTTAACAGCATGCCATATGTAGTGATGTATGGATAGCAGTTTTATATCCTCTTTGAGAAAACGTGGTAGCATTTTTTTCAATGGAAAACTTTTCTCAAGCTTTTTATGGTCGAGTATACATGATACAGTAAAGGAAAATAGATCCGGAACGGAAACGATCACTGTACAGAGTATTCAGGAAACAAATTACGGACATAAAGTTTTGTGTTTTTCACTATCAATGCAGATTTGTTCTAAGGTGTTTTTTTTTATTTGTTTGATGGAGGATTCATATTTGATTGTTATAATTTCTCATTTTTGTATTTCTTTGAAAAATAGGCGACGTTAATAGCAAAATCACTGAAGAGAAAACAATATTAATCTTTGGACCAAACGGAAACTATACACGTGCTGTCGTTGATGGTATTATCAATTTTATTTTTGATGTATCAGCTGATGATGACTTTAGGTTTTCAGTGGGAAATAAATTTCAGGTGAGATATATTACTTTGTTTGTTTCCAATCGATCATAGCCGTGTTTTGACATTTAGTTTAAGAAACTAATTAAGGAGTAAAAATGCACGAAATGGATAAAGGAATCACATAATATATTGGACTTCACATTATACCACACCAGCCTAGGTCGTCTCTTACGATAAGATAGACGTTTATCATAAGTTAATATATCGATATCCGTCACTGTATCGGATACCTAAACTACCTAAGTGTTCTTACAAACAACGGTTTATTGTTAGGTTTGCAAAGTGCTCCACGACAAATCTCTCTAACTTGATAAAATCAATTGTATCAGCTATGAAAGCCGGGCTTCAATGTCATTGCAAAATTGCCAATTCTAAAGGTAGCGTGATTCAGATGTGGATACTAAAACATCCGAAGATCTATTAGAGTTCTTACAATATAAGATTCTTTCATCTTGCAATAGTATTAAAACATTTGAGTTTTTTACACTTTACACAATTATTCCCAATTCCAAACTAAAAGACAAATTGAAAGAGTTGGTATTGCATTTTTTATAAAAAAGGAATGATTAACGTAGATACAAGTATCATGTCTTTCTTTGTAAAATTTGATTCAAACAAATCATTTTGTGAAATAGACATTATCAAGATGCTTGATTTCTTGATTGACAATATATTTGTTACGTTTGGAGGACCTGTTTTTTAACAATCTATCGGCAATCCCATGGGAAACAGCTGTTTCTCTTTTCTTACTGACTTGTTCATTTATTCGTACGATCCTGACTTCATACAGGAACTTCTTTGGAAGTAATAAAAGAAGTAAGCAGTATCCTTTATCTTTATTTTCCGCTAGATAGATTATGTTTCTCACTAAATAATTCCGAATTTGGTAATTTCGTTAAACGCTTCTATCCAACCGAACTTGAGATAAGGGACACAACAGATACAGTTCAGTCCATCGCATCCTCTTTTATCAAAGCAATGCATACAACATGGATGTATCACACAATAGTAAAGACATAATAATGATGGTCATTTTGTATTTGTAATGACATATGAATTAAGAATGTTCAGATTATGTTAAGAATATACGAAAATGGTAAGAATCAGTTAAGACCAATTCAGAATGGAAAGTAGAATTCAAAATCTAAATATCATTTTGAGAAAAATTAAAACATCACAAATTGTCATTTCAGACTTAATGAAGTCTTGAGAATGTTTAAAAGGTGAAAATTCTAGATCATAACATACATTTCAAATTGTCTACGTGATTTGCAAAATTTCTAAAAGCGGTTAAAAATTGGTTTGTTTTTCAACCCTCAAAAAGGAGAACTTAATCATAATCTTTATTAAACCAGTCGTTAAGACACTAAGAGAACAAGTTCATGAATACTACACACATAAAAAATAACGAAGAATCTTCTATCCTCGTGTATAGATTGTCTTATTAGGCATACATTTTGACATGTTCTATTTCAAACCTCAACAACTAAAGTATTTTATTTGGCATTCCACATTGTTTTAATTCGATTGCCACTGATGAGTTCGTGTAGTCGAAAGATGCGTCTGTTGTACAAAAGTATAACCTGGTATGTATCTGTGAAGAGTTTTTCCTGTTTACAAAACTTTGAATTTTTCGAAAAACTAAGGATTTTCTTATTCCAGTCATAGATAACCTTAGCCGTTTTTGGGAATTTTGGATCCTCAATGCTCTTCAGCTTTGTATTTGGTTGGCTTTATAAATTTTTTTTGATATGAGCGTCACTGATGAGTCTTATGTAGACGAAACGCGAGTCTGGCGTACAAGACTATAATCCTGGTACCTTTGATAATTATTTACACCACTGGGTCGATGCAACTGCTGGTGGACGTTTCGTCCCCGAGGGTATCACCAGCCCAGTAGTCAACACCGGTGTTGGCATGAATATCAATAATGTGGTCATTTTTAAAATTTCCCGTTTACAAAACTTTGAATTTTTCGAAAAACTAAGGATTTTCTTATTCCAGGCATAGATTACCTTAGCCGTTATTTGGCACAACTTTTTGGAATTTTGGATCCTCAATGCTCTTCAACTTTGTACTTGTTTGGCTTTATAAAAAAAATTTGATATGAGCGTCACGGATGAGTCTTATGTAGACGCAACGCGCGTCTGGCGTACTAAATTATAATCCTGGTACCTTTGATAACTATTTACACCCTGAAAATTGTAATTTGTTGTATCTAACGTATAGTAAAGATTTAGAAATTAAACCAGACAAAAATTCAATTTCATACATTTGGTGAAGCATATTCTAAACATTCCTCTTAAAATGTATTTAATTATTTTAACTACACAACTCCATTTTGTAGTCATAAAATATGACTGTGTTGAAAAGCGTCACTTATAGATATTTTTAATGTCATATTTCAGGGTAAGAACGAAGAATGCGTTAATTATATCAAAGTGATACCAACGGTTAAATGCAGAGTTCCGTTTACGATGAATATAATATGTGCACAACCGTCTATTCAATCTAGCGACATCGAACAATTTTCTAAAGATCTTCAAAATTTTGGATTTGGTTTTTTAAATTCTATATGGTTTTGCACTGCAGACTCGATACAGTCAACGTTTGGACTCAATTTAGGAAGTTATGAATGCGTCTTTAATACCTCTCTCGATGAAACCAAAGAAAATGCCTGTATACATTCTAAACCCTATCATTGCTCGAAAGGGAGTTCTCATGTTGTTCCTTCAAATTTATCAACATGTTCGAGACAAACAAATTTATGTTTATTATTTTGTATGGAACAAAATGGGTTTGAAACAGTTTTTAATAAACTGAAAACTTCAGTTGGAAAGCCTATGAATATTGCAGTCAAAGTACACTTGTTACAGAAAAACTTCAATATGAAAGTAAAGGACTATGAAATAGCGATGAGAAACAAAAAAACTGTAAATTATTATATTTCAAAAGAAATATGTAGGATGAATGAGTTGAATGAAAAGAAACTGTTTTTTCCATTCAAATCTGTCAAAAAGTTTGATCAAAGTCGAAATTCAAATGTATTGTCTCCTTCTGAAACACAAGAAAAATATGAAAACGCATTTGTTCTAAAGAAGGATAAAACTACCGGTTCCATTCATTGCACATATTGTAAGCGTTGCAACTCAATATGTCACAAACCATGTAAAAAAGAAATTGGGAAACACTGCGATGTATATGACAAGACAACAAGATTATGTAAAATATGTAAATGCAAAGTAGAAGACCATTTACAAGGAGAGTTTCTTCCATTTGAAATTCCAGATCTAGAAGATGCGAAATCTGCTTATAAAAGAATCCAAGAGTTAGAAGACTATATTAAAACAAAATATATTGAGCTAAAAGAGCAATCGTGGCTATTAAATCCCCAATATGGCTTCTCTTTCTGTTTCATTCTGCTTGAACTTGGAAATGCTGCAGAATTGGGTTACGAAGATAGTGTTTGCAAAGTTCAGCGTTTCTCTAATTTGCGGCCGAATGAAGACCTGATTGGAAAGATATTGAAAAGTTGATATCGCTGACAGTGTAAACACACACATAATGTCTTTTTCCAAGTACCCCAATTCTGAAATTATACAAAATACAAAACAATCATATATTGAGAGTGTCATTTAAAGTCTAAATACATATCTATCACCTTTTCTAGAACTATAGATCTGTAGAGTAATTTCATTGTATTTGTACTCAGAAGACGCCAGTGTTATTAACTACATATAAAGTACATCATGTATATGAATAAAGGAAAGCATGTATATGAAAATGCGTCCTGTACTTGGTCAAAATTATTAATATGTGTCTGTTGGTAATTTGGTGTATAAATATTCACCAATATGTAGTGTGCCCTTCTCAGTAAACGTGAACGTCTCGCCTAGAGTGTCCATTCAGCTCAATCGTGTCTTTAAACTACATTTCGCCTTTTAAAAATATCAGCTTCACTTCCAATAACATGTCCGAATTTTACTTAAAACAAGAGATGTCAACGAGTACTCGAGAATCATTCGGTAGTATCGAATACCAAAATGGTACTCGACTAATCGGTTCCTTTTAGAATGTTGTTGTCTCCTACACAGATTATTTGTATCATTTGTCTGTCCGTTGTTACATTGTAAACTGTTTAGAGTGTTAATTAAAGTTGAAAACATAATGAAAAAAATATTTTTATTATTAGTGCCTCCCGGGAAATTTCAATGAAAATTAGAATACGATTCGAAAGTGTACGTGTAAGTGCCCCTCGAACAGATGAAAGCGATGAACAAGTGCACAATATTAAGATTTTCAATTTTAGCTTATCGTCTTCAAGTCATTCCAACACCTCTGTACCGTCAGCGCACATACGATACTTTTGTTTAACAAAACCGCAATCAATATCACTATTCCTGGATTAAAGAGTTTAAAGAAGGAAATCAAAAAACGTTCAAAGTACAAGCCATGAATTGAAGCTATTTCAAATGTAAATTTTGAATTTAACTTTATTTCAATATAAGAAATAATCGGCTGCAATTTATTATTATTTCGAACTTTATCAAGATTGTTTTATGAATTCAAACAAACATTATGACACGTGGAATCCTACATTATATTACTCAGTTAGAAAAAATGAATTTAAAACAAACCAATTTTGACAGGGTAAAACAATTTTTGAATGAGCCAGCACATGCATTGGACGTTTTATTTGACATCACGTGGTTCTTGTCCTTCTAATCTTGAAATCTGTCTGAAACTACTGTCCCCCTTTTACACAACATGATCTTCTCGTTGATAACTTACAACCGTAGAAGGAATATTTGACCACGTAATCGAGTATTTAAATTTGTATCCGATTAGGCTTTGATTTAAAGGAAAAGTTTTGGAGTGCTCCACTGGCTTAACATCTTTGAACGTACAATGGTGTCAATTTAGCATGTTTATGACGTTGTACACGCTTGAGGTGAAGAAACATTTCTATGTGTTAGAAATATTCTACAAAATTTAATGATTACCAACATTTATGGAAATTATTTGCAAATAGTTTTCACCATGAAGATATAGCCTTATGAGTATCTCTGAAATATTTCAAACGCTCAGGCAGTTATTTGTTATTGTAACATAACGTAGTGTCCTCCATGTTCTGTTCATGACAATACTTCACTATGAAATACTGGCTTTGAAAATATTGTTTAATCGAATTATTACTCAATTAGAATTAATACACAAGCATGTAACACGCACATTTTTAGATTTATAACTTAAATAGTTTTGTACAATAATGAATTTATATTATTATTAAAAGTGAGTTTCAAATTTGGCACAGATACATAACAAATGATTAGTTATAGATTAAAGAATTGTCTAACGTATGTTTCATTTTATTACATTATACGGTATAAATATAAGTAATGTACTGACAATAATTTATTTTGTGAATATACATTCAAAATTTACTGAACTTATAATATTTGTAAATGCTAGATAGACGAATACATTAAAGTTTTTGAAGTACATGAGTACAATGTAACTGGAATATTATTTTTTCAATAGACGAGAACAACATTTCATCAAAATTTGTCTTGTGGGACAATAATATCATTGGACAATATTTTGCTTTACATTATCACGTTATGATACAACAAACTAGCCTGTTTCATTATATTACATTTGAACGCGAAGAAAGACTAGGATGACATTACTTCGTATTTTATGTGGCCTCTTTAACAAGTTTTTTATTCGAGAGTCACTGATTAGTCTCTTGTAGACGAAACTCGTCTTGCGCAAATATAAAATTTAAAATCTGATATCTATCATAAGTTAATTTACAAAATTTATAATTAATGTAGGACTTATTTTTTTTTTATCCTCAGAAAACAGTATATATATTTGAAATGTTTTTGATTCCTATTTTTGTGTATATTTGGCATATAGTATGTTATATAATAATTTATATTAATGTTGTTTCATCACCATAGTTTTTTGTAAAAACTAGGAAAATATGTTGTACAAAGTGTGTATATTTTTTAATGTAGCAAAGGTTAATTCTTGGCAGTCATCAATGCCAAGAATTAACCTTTGCTAACTTATATTTGTGTGATTAGCTTATTGAATCATATGTTCATGGTTTCAAAAATTATAGAATATTTATTCATATATAAGTATATATATTTTTATTTTCAATAAAAATGTTTATAAATTTCACAGTTGGTTTCCTTGTGCTCTCATTTCTTTGGTGTCGTTTTTTTACCTACCGTAACGTGTCGTATATCTTAGATTCTTAGTCAATAGTTCGATGATTTTTTGAAATATTAAGATATCTTAGTTGGATAAACTTTGTGAATACAATGGTATATCGAGTACAATAGTAACAAATCAGCATCTGGAACAACGATGGTGAAAAACGACGTTTTCATAGAAATATTTAAACATGTATCGAATTGAATTTGAAATAAAAAAATAATAATAGAAAAGTTATAATTAAACGAAAAAATGTTCTCTTTTCACAACATGCTTTCATGTATAACACATGCTGTTTAAGAGTTGCGATGATTCAGATTCGTGATTTGGTATCCGGGTGGTCAAATTTCGTTGCCGTTGTTTAGAAGTACACCCGGCTACATGAGTAGTAGTATTTTCTAGTAAATAGTATTGTAGCGGAGACACATATTTTTCATAGTTCTCCTGTCGTATTTGCAAAATTACACAAGTTTACTTACACCATGTACACTTTGTCCTGGCAATTTCCAGTTTCATATTTACGAAAATTTTATTTAGCCTTACATTGATTGTTCCAAATGGAGTTTTATGGCTGCAATACACACTTTCACGTGGTAATTTGCATACAGATACAAAATGTATCAAAGACATGAATAAATTGAATAAACAACCGTTACTAGAGGGTTACTGCTTACAAGGAAGCTATTAAAACAAGAGTTCCAAATGGTGAAGTTGAAATCATCCCTTCGTAAATTTTACGGACGCCATCACGAGTTGGTTGACCGTTATGGAATAAACGTTTCACAAATGATATCGGATATGTTCCTTACGTCGTAACTACAACCCCCTTCCCTTTCATGAATGTGACCTACCGAATTAGACTATTTACCGGATTTGTAATCACATAAGCAACACGACGGGTGCCACATGTGGAGCAGGATCTGCTTACCCTTCCGGAGCACCTGAGATCACCCCTAGTTTTTGGTGGGGTTCGTGTTGTTTATTCTTTAGTTTTCTAAGTTTTGTCGTGTGTACTATTGTTTTTCTGTTTTTCTTTTTCATTTTTAGCCTTGGCGTTGTCAGTTTGTTTTAGATTTATGAGTTTGACTGTCCCTTTGGTATCTTTCGTCCCTCTTCTTTTACTAATTACCTTTTAGGATTTCTGAGAATCACGACCCTATGGAATATGAGTGATCCATGAGCACGATAATAACATTTACACTCTATAGAATAGGATGAACACTGTGTCTCCTAGTGGAGTTCGTCCAAAACAGGCGAAACATGCAAATTGTAGAATTCCACGTAAAAAAAAGACAAACAAAATGTTCTCAAACACGAAAAAAGACGAAAAGACAAAGAACAGTCTACAAAACACTATACTAGTATAAGAAAAACAAACAAGTAAACTGCGAGCTGCTGCTCACTGATGATACCCCCGCCGCAAGTGGATAATATTAATAGTGTAAAAATATGCAAGTGTTCGGTAAACAGGAAGTTGTCAAGTGATCAATCTGAAAACGCATCACACCGTATAGCTGACTTATATAAAGCCTGAAACAAAATTTCAGAAATCCTTGTATTGTAGTTCCTGAGAAAAATGTGACGAAAATTTTCAACTTGGCTATCATGTGTAAAATCGTACAAGTGTTCGGTAAACAGGAAGTTGTCAAGTGATCAATCTGAAAACGCATCACACCGTATAGCTGACTTAGATAAACCCTGAAACCAAATTTCAGAAATCCTTGTATTGTAGTTCCTGGGAAAAATGTGACGAAAGTTTCATGGGACGGACTGACTGACGGACGGACTGAAGGACTGACGGACGGACTGAAGGACTGACGGACGGACTGAAGGACTGACGGACGGACTGACGGACAGACAGAGGTAAAACAGTATACCCCCTTTTTTAAAGCGGGGGTATAATTATGTTTGTTTAATAAAAGAATACCAAAACATAAACTAACACATTAAGATTAACTCGAAATTTGACAATAGAAGAGAGACAAAAATCATTAGAACAGTCTCTAATTACCAAAGAAACATTCTCCGAGTGGTCAGGTCTACGAGCCAACTTTGAATAAATAAACTCATCATAGATACCAGGACTAAATTTTGTACATACGCCAGACGTGCGTTTCGTCTACAAAAGACTCATCAGTGACGCTCGAATCCAAAAAAGTTAAAAGGGCCAAATGAAGTACGAAGTTGAAGAGCATTGAGAACCAAAAGTCCTAAAAGTTTTGCCAAATCCAGCTAAGTTAACCTATGCCTGAGGTAGAAAAGCCTTAGTATTTCAAAAATTCTAAATTGTGTTAACATATTATTTATAAATATAACCATATCAATGATAATTCATGTTAGCACAAAAAGTGCTGACTACTGGGCTTGTGATACCCTCGAGTAAATAAATCTCCACCAGCAGTGGCATCGACCCAGTGGTAGAAACATTCTCCGAGTGGTCAGGTCTACGAGCAAACTTTGAATAACAGTCATTAACTCTTTAGCATTGCCAATTCTCATTGAGTCATGAACAATATTGCCAAATCCCTTTTTTGAAAAATATTGTTTTTTAAAGGTTTTTAGAATGGCTATAAAGATAAAATCAAAAGAAATGTGATACTGGTGGACACATATCAAATTCTTCTTATTTGCACTGAAACTGACATGGATCCATGAATTATTAGACCCTTTTAATATCTCTTCTTTGAACATTGTTTTCAAAGATAAAGTATAGCTTCCCCCTTGCTATTTCTTTTTTTCTTATGTTTTTCTTAAGTCCAAAGTGGTGAACGACGAAAGGCCGCGGCTACCTTCCCGGGGAGCGAGCGACCTGCTGCCTTCTCTCTCCTCGTTTCCCCCTTGCATTTCTTTTATTCTTATGTTTTTTTGTCTAAGTCCCAAGTGGCGGACGACGGACGACAAGAACTGAACCGCAAAAGAAACGTCGCAGTAATTTAAGGCAAACTTAATGAAAGAATAAATACTATATTTTTTTTTATTGAATTGGCAAAACCTTTGTTATTTAACAAATTCACATCATTTCAGTTCTTTTACTGTTCATGGATACAGTTTTCCACCACCATATCACAAATTAAATCAATTCAGGTCACCATTAGCGTTGAGTACGTGGACGGTCATTTGTACTGTTTGTTGCATTGTGGCGTCCACGTAAACTCGGAATGGTGCGTACATTGCTGTCCGGCATTCATACGTCCTATTGCCTGATTTCTTTGTCGTGGGTTAAGTCGTGGCATCAGTACTGCATCAAACAGATTATGATGACACAAAAAATTCGCACCTCTAAAACACCCTGATAGAGGCACGGATTCCACGTGCATCTTATCATCATGAAATCTGACTGCAAAACGTGTCCCACAAACCCAGCAAAACCACTATTAAAACACCCGAATTAATGAACGCATTCAGCCGTAGCGGAGATTTAAACATAATCCTATCATCATTTGAAGGTAATTTACATAAACCAAAATATATAAATATATTAAAAAATATTATTTTTCAATGCATTTGAAAATTTGAGTTCTCGGAAAATACGACTTTTTTTTTGCGGTTCAGTATATATAGAAAATATGGTGCAGATAAAATGTGGGTGATGAATAACAAAGTATCGAACAAAATTCAGTTTATTTTAATAGTTTTTGGAAGGACATCCTTCTTAATTGGGAAAGTCTGAGAAATGCACCCTATGATTAACATGACTTCATTAGCCAGCCTATTGATTTTGATACACTTTTAAAATTCGAGCATGAACCTATTTTTTTATGAGAATAATGTGAAGCAGGAAGGTTTCTTGTCAATACTTTACTGAATAAGAACAATAACTTTCTCTCTTTTAATCAGTTTATGAAATTTTTGAAACTTTACAGATTTTCTTCAATATGGTATATATCATATGATACCAAGCAGTTAAAAGGGCCACATCGAAAATTATGAAAAGAACATCAACATAACTTGGGGTGATTTAATGTATTTGAAAATCATGCCCATATTTTTGTAAATTATTTTGATCTATTTATCATGAAAACCCGATAAAAATCACAAATAAAATGGAAAGAAGTTTTGCATATGGAAACAGATCACTAGGATGTTTTTCTATATACATCCTTTCAAGGGTACTTTAAGTTATAAAAACTTATCATTATTCAATAAACAGAATAGTAAGCTCAAAAGGCCTGTTTTATAAGTGTAAACTTAAAGAAACACACATATGTTGTTTTTGCAATAAAACAGAAAGAAACAATAGAACAAATTTTGGGGAATGTTATGATTATTTTATTTACACTGTCAAAAGTTCTTGGTATCATATAGTGGATGCTAAAATATTACAATCAGATTGAAAGTATGAGTGTCTGATATCAAAACAAAATATGATACTTTTTCATTGTTTTCATGAAGTACCATATATCTTGTAGATGAAACTGACTGTTACTTTGTGTTAAGATGCACTAAGTAAGTTAACAAATTGATACATTATTCAAACAATTGATATCATGACTCAAGAAAAATAACTGATACTGAACTGTAAAACAAATGTGTACCACCTGGTAATTTATTCAATTTCTGGATACCATTTTTTCTTTGGATTTCATGGGTATACGGCTAGGGGAACCACAAATTTAAATGTTTAAATGCTTTACAAATGTTCACGAATACATGCAGAATATTGCAAATTAGGATATCTAAAAAATAAAATCACAAACACACTGAACTCCAAGGAAAATTCAAAACGAAAAGTCCTTAATCAATTGACAAACATCAAATGATAAAAAACACCAAACGAATGGACAACAGTTGTCATATTCCTAACTTTGTGCAGGCATTTTCAAATATAAACTAGAGGCTCTAAAGAGCCTGTGTCGCTCACCTTGGTATATGTGAATTAAACAAAGTAAGCAGACAGTTCATGACAAAATTGTGTTTAGGTGATTGTGATGTGTTTGTACATCTTTCTTTACTGAACATTCTTACTGCTTACAATTATCTCTATCTATAATGAACTTGTCCGTGTAGTTTCAGTGGAAAATGTTAGTAAAATTTACAAATTTTATGAAAATTGATAAAAATTGAAAACAAAGGACAATAACTTCTTATGGGGTCAATTGACCATTTTGGTCATTTTGACTTATTTTTTAGTCTTAAATTGCTGTACATTATTGCTGTTTACAGTTTATCTCTATCTATAATAATATTCAAGATAATAACCCAAAACAGCAAAATTTCCTTAAAATTACCAATTTAGGGGCAGCAACCTAACAACAAGTTGTCTGATTCATCTAAAAATTTCAGGGCAGATAGATCTTGACCAGATAAACAATTTTACTCCTCCTCAGATTTGCTCTAAATGCTTTGGTTTTTGAGTTATAAGCCAAAAACTGCATTTTACCCTTATGTTCTATTTTAGCCATGGCGGCCATCTCGGGTCAAAAAACAATTTTTAAACTAGATACATTATTGATGATTGTGGCCAAGTTTGGTTTAATTTGGCCCAGTAGTTTCAGAGGAGAAGATTTTTGTAAAAGATCATGGAGATTTATGAAAAATGGTTAAAAATTGACTATAAAGGGCAATAACTCCTAAAGGGGTCAACTGACCATTTTGGTCATGTTGACTTATTTGTAAATCTTACTTTACTGAACATTATTGCTGTTTACAGTTTATCTCCATCTATAATATTATTCAAGATAATAACCAAAAACAGTAAAATTTCCAATTCAGGGGCAGCAACCCAACAATGGGTTGTCTGATTCATCTGAAAATTTCAGGTCAGATAGATCTTGACCAGTTTACAATCTAACCCAATATCAGATTTGCTCTAAATGCTTTGGTTTTTGAGTTATAAGCCAAAAACTGCATTTTACCCCTATGTTCTATGTTTAGCCATGGTGGCAATCTTGGTTGGTTGGCGGGGTCAAAAAACACCATTTTTAAACTAGATACATTAATGATGATTGTGGCCAAGTTTGGATTAATTTGGCTCGATAGTTTCAGAGAAGAAGATTTTTGTAAAAGATCATGGATATTTACAAAAAAATGGTTAAAAATTTACTATAAAGGGTAATAACTTCTAAAGGGGTCAACTGACCATTTGGTCATGTTGACTTATTTGTAAATCTTACTTTTCTGAACATTATTGCTGTTTACAGTTTATCTCCATCTATAATAATATTCAAGATAATACTAAAAACAGTAAAATTTCCTTAAAATTACCAGTTTAGGGGCAGCAACCCAACAATGGGTTGTCTGATTCATCTGAAAATTTCAGGGCAGATAGATCTTACCCTGATAAACAATTTTACCATTTGTCAGATTTGCTCTAAATGCTTTGGTTTTTTAGTTATAAGCCAAAAACTGCATTTTACCCCTATGTTCTATTTTTAGCCATGGCGGCCATCTTGGATGGTTGGCCGGGTAAAAAAACACAAACTTTAAACTAGATACATCAATGATGATTGTGGCCAAGTTTGGTTTAATTTGGCCCAGTAGTTTCAGAGGAGAAGATTTTTGTAAAAGTTAACGCTGGACGACGGACGCAAAGTGATGAGAAAAGCTCACTTGGCCCTTCGGGCCCGGTGAGCTAAAAATGGTGGATTGAACCTGGTTTTATAGCGCTTACCTCTTACTTGTACGACAGTCACATCAGATTCCATTATATTATTATCTAATTAAAGGATTTCACTTAATAATATTTTTTATATATATGTTGTGTACAAGTTATAATTTTGTACAAACTAGATACCATTGAGATGGGAGACATCTCTGTGGGCCCCGCTGTCAATAACGTGGGGTAAATAAGTTGTATGGATAATCTGATATGAAGCATTATTTGAAGTAATTACATAGTCTCATGTGTGATTTTATTCTAAGATTTTAAGTTGAAACTGATAAATATTCTCAACCTACTTTCATAGTATAATAGTGATATGACTGCATGATGTGAACTCATTGTTGACTACTCTAAGGTGACTTCTGGATATATGGATTGATGTTTGAACAATTTGTTTAAAGGTGCTGCCCAATTGATATTTGTCACATATTTTTAGAATTATGCCTTCAATATATTATGACCCACCAAGTATAAAGTATGAAATATTAACGGTTCTCGAGAGGTAGAGTGGACACAATTTGTTAAGAACATCGAACGGATGGACAGACCGACGGACTGACCTTTGACCTAGGATGCATACATTATGACACATGCTCTGGTGTTAGTTAATATATATGTTAAGTTGAAAATGTTTGTCAGGTATAAAGTATGAAATAATAACAGCTGTCCTCTCAAAATATAGTGTGGATCAAATTTGTTAGCCACGGACAGACCACCAGACAGACAGACCTTTGACATACATCATTACACACCCTCTGGTGTTGGTTAAAATGGATGTCAAGTATAATATTTGAAATCATAACGGTTCTCAAGATAAAGAGAGGACACGATCTTCACAACAGGACACGGGGTTGTCAACTGAAACAAAAGTTTTTTTTTTACCTTGACCTTTGACCTAGGAAGTTGTACATACATCATGACACACCCTCTGGTGTTGGTTAATAAACATGTTAAGTATTAAGTATAAAATCATAACGGTTATCTAGATATGGAGCGGACACGACCTTCACCACAGGACACGGGGTAATGATTCTTTTCTTAAAACAGGCTGACATTTAACAAGACATACGTCTACTGTATAATTTCCATGAATTATTCTAAGTTATACCAAGCAAGGTGTATTTAAACGAGAAAATTGAATTGTTGAATAAATGAGACATAAATGCACGATTTATCATTTGTAGATGTACAAATTCAATTAATTTCATGTAGCAAATTATGTGGAATGCAATTGAGATGAATTCAATTGTTGGATAAGCCAAAATCGCCTATAAGTCAAAGATACTGCTATATTTTAAAATATCAATGCGATGTTTGTCTTATATCATAGCGATATTTTTTTAATATCAAAAATTTATGAATGCGATACTTTTCTAATATAACTGCTATAGTTTTCTTATATAAAATTAATACGATGACACGTCACAATGCATGTCAAAAGAACCGCAAACATAATTCACAAACTTAGTTCATGAGTCGCTTAATGTTTGAGGATCAATATCACTAAAATTTCGTATCTGTAACAAAATTAACGCTTACACGATCTTATCATTTAAACATGTTGCTTGACCCTATTGATATTTGAAAGTTTTAACAACCTGTTCAGTCTATGGTTTAACCGACTAATTCTGTTTGAAGTGATGATGCAATGGTGGAATTTAAATGCGGTTGTAAATAGACTACCAACCTATTAGATTCTAATATAGGTCCAGTGGCCGATCAATGCATTTGAATTGGGACATATGGTTTGACCCCACCCCCTTATCCTAGGTTTAGAACCCCCTTTTGAAAACGGCTGGATCTGCCCTTGAGGTCACACTGCTATAGCCTATCCACATGGGTAATATCGAAACAGACAACAACTAGATATGTCAAAGCAACACGAATTGTCCCGTCTTAAAATGTTGAAAAATCTGTAATTTAAATAACAAATGTGATTACAAACATGATGGTAGTCTCACATGTAAAAAATCAGCTCAAAATCTAGAGGCGTATAGAAAAAGAGTCAGTATAACTGTGATTTCAACAATTGTCGAAGTTGTTAACCCTTAATTTTGGCCAAAATTAGCGGAGCAAAACAATTTAAAATTTTATCTGCAAATCATCATTGTTAGCTCACATACAAAAAAAAATCAGTCCAGTATCTAAAAGCATTTAGAAAAAAATCTGTATAACTGAGATTTTCAACAATTTATCAAAGTCCATAGCCCGTAATTTCGGCAAAAATTAGCCAAGCAGATCAAAAACCTCCGTACAATGTTTTTTTACGGAATGACGGAATTTCGAAATAACGGAATTTCAAAATGACGGAATTTTGAAATTATGAAATTTCGGAATGACGGAATTTCGAAATTATGAAATTTCGGAATGACGGAATTTCGAAATTACGGATTTTCGGATTTTCGAAATTACGGAATTTCGATCAAGGGTAAAGCTATATGACACCGACAACTTCGTTGCGGACCATGCATATCATTACTTATTAAAAAAAACATTCTTTCAAACAGTCCAATCCAATACAGCTCCAAATAACAATAAAACATTCAAATGGTAAAATAAATATTCCAAACAAATTAAAATGTACAAATGCTGATGTCCTGAACTTTGAAGATACCAACTGAGTAGTCTCAGACTATAAGCTGAACAACTTCAGATACAACGAAATCAAAAATCTTGTCAAACAGAAATTATTAACATAGAAAAAATATTGAGAAGGAAAACAGTTCTTTTTTTATATCAAAGACTTTCCCCGTTGGTAAATCGATATCACTATGAACATAATCAGCTCGCCGCCTGGACGTTCTTTTACATCGCGATGACCGTGAGGGCATTCCGTTGATTTGTTAACACAGAGATTTGAATTGCGTTTTTGACTAGTAATCAATCGTATAAATAACAATCCGTATCGCTTGTTATAAATTCATTTCTTTAATGATACTAAAAAAAAAGTTTAGAAAACAAATGAATAACATACTCACCCCTTCTGGTCCAATGAAAAGTCAGTTTTTTGCCCTCAAATTTTCATAGTACATGGTTTTCCATGCACTATGAAATGCTATACATTAATGACTTTTTATTGTCAGTTTATTATGAAAGTGAACTCTTAATAACTGCACTAATGAAGTGTACAACCACCTGAGGCATTTTCCCCTGGAAAACAGCTTATACTGATTAAAGATGAAAGAGCAAACATTAAAACAAATTATTTTGAATTTTGCAAATTTTCATAAATTTTCTAATGGTTAACATAATATAGAATAAACAAAAACAATGGGAGTAAGGATGTAGGTAGAATAATATTTATTTGTTATAAACCAGGCTTTTGAGGGATTTTTTTCTTTCAAGAAAACAATTTCAGACTGCTGATATTTAAAGCAAAGGGATTTTTTTTGTATGGAGAAACACAATACATATTAAGTTATCAATAAAAAAGTAAGCATTTAACGTTGAATGGTCTGAATTTTAAAAATATTTTATATTTATAAAAAAAAATCAAACTTTTAAAAAATTAAAAAGGGGATTTATATAACATTGTGTTGCTTTTTAAAAATAAAAAAATCTCAAACTTTATTAATATTAAATTTTACCTGAAGCAGAAGAAAAACAATTTATCCATTCGGTCCTCACAAACTATGTCAGTGCTATTTCATTCCATCCATTGAAATGATTACCTATGTTTTACATTTGGTTCATTAAAGAATGTGAACTCTTTTAAAGGTTTGAATATTACAATGGGAAAGGCTAATTTTGTAAGGTCACTCGAAAGTGTGAATATGTTCTAAATTGGTCAGACAATACTTGGTCATGTTTTATGAAGATTTAAGCCCTCGGCTTCGCCTTGGGCTTAAATCTTCATAAAACATGACCAAGTATTGTTTAACCTATAAGTAAATGTCTGATGACGTTAGAAATGTGTATATATTTTTTCTATATTTATACATTTAGATCGTTCAGTGCTGTTAATTTGGTATTTTCATTGACGTAATCGTTCTTGTATCATCATAACTGTCGTTACTTTTAAAGCTTTAGAAGTGTGTTACTTCATATTGCACCTAACAAAAGATTCAGCACCCAAATGACGTTTTGAAGGACAGGAAAGCAGTTATTTATAAGGGGTTTATCTGATATAAGATTTATAGATTATTAAGAAGATGGTGCATGAGTTCGAATGAGAGAACTTTCCTTCAAAGTAATAGTTTGTTTTAAGTAAACAATTATAGATCAAAGTAGGGCCTTAAACACGGAGCCTTGACTCTCAGCGAACACCACGCTATATAGGAACCAAAAAATTACTAGTGCTAAACCACTCAAACAGGAAAACCAACAGTCTAATTTGTATAAAAAAGGAGATTCAAAAATGCACAATTTGTCAAAAGTTAGTTTCATTGTTTTCAATGAAGAAAGTCTTCCATGCATGCGTTGCGAGCATATCTGATATATATTATTTCTGTGCGTTCATTATAAATTTGCTAAATGTTATATATATGTGAACAATAATTTTGATACTTAGCTATTTGATTACGACATTGTTTATTAAACCCAATCGGTACTGGCATTTTCTAGTATTAGAAAATGATGGATTGAGCCTGATTATATTGCGCTAAACCTGTCACGTGTATGACAGTATCATCAAACTCTGTTATATTTACAACGATGCATGAACAAAACAGACATAGTAGGTAAAATTGTTAAAATATGGATACAGCAGTCAAATATTAATACTAATTACTACTAATATCGATATTATAAAAACACCGCTATAATATTTTAAAAGTATCGCATTGATATTTTAAAAGTATCGCATTGATATTTTAAAAGCATCGCATTGTTTATTTATGTATGTAAGAAAAACACAGCACTTCAAATTTTACACGGACATAAACTTTAGCTTCTAACTAACTTCTGAATGTATTTTTAGACTCAATTGTTGTTTATATTTGAACAATAAGTTTTAAAGTTAGTATTTTCTTAATTTTTCGTTGCCGAAAACAACATTTTCCGCAAGGAATGTCTGCATATTTACAATTGATATTAGACAATATCGCTCATTGATATAAGAAAAGTTTTTATCGTATCGCACCTTCCATAGACTGATAATGGTTCTGTAGATATGGAGCGGACACAAAGTTAAAGTGTTACGGACGGACGGACGGACGGACGGACAGACTGATCACTATAGGGCGACCCGCCTAAAGGCGGGGCCCTAATTATAATTTGTATTTTGACTTTGTACAAATTAAAATTTGTACAAAAAATGCTTGTACAAATTACAATTTGTACAACATAAGGCTTAATTTCACACAAAACAATTTTAAACAAATCTTTGTTTTTTCTTTTGTCTTACCTTTTTCAACGTGTTAAACATTTTTTTAAGTAAGATATAAGCCTCCCACGGTCCATTCTGTAAAATATTGAACAGGTCTTCGGACTGCGGCCTCAGGCCTGTCCAATATTTTACAGAATGGACTGTTATCGGTTTATATCCCTCACTTAAAATACTTAGCAGGACAGAGAACTGCTGAAAACCCTGGACTCCTTTAATATTGTCAGGAAAACAAAAAATAAACTTTTACAAGTCTTAACTTATTTTGAAACAAGCTGTTGGCTTAGGGATATTGGTGTGTAGAAAAACCTGATTAAACACTTAATGTTTTCCATTTGTAAAGGGCATAAGTCTAGGACGGTGAAAGAGACAGCACCAAAATTAAAACTTGATTTGTATATTGTGGTTATATTAAGCATGTTTAATAAAAGTGTCAAAACATTTGGTTGAGGCGAACTTAAGTTAGAGAACGGAAATGAAAAATTTAGCAATTTTTTTCCATTTGTAAAGGGGCATTCAGTGGCGGATATAGAAATTTTCATCATTGGGGACCCACTGACTGCCTAAGAGGGGTCCCCCTCCGGTCATTTTTCCCAGAAAAGGGGGACCCGGGTCCCCTCTGGCATTTCTCTAGCACAGTAAAATTAATGCCACCAAATTTCAAACTTGATCTGTATTTCGTGGTTGTAAGCATTGTGTACAAGGTTCATGACATTTGGTGGAGGCAAACTAAAGTAAGAGAACGGAAACATACGTACAGCCATGGGTTAAACTTAAAGTTCCCTCAGGTACAGCAGGGGCATAAAATGTCAATTCAAAAAAAATGAACAAGCCTGGTATAGCCTGCCATCTACGAAAAATTTCAGTTCCAAGTCAGTTATGTGACAGTTCTATTCAACTTGTTTCTCTGTTTTAATGAGTCAAAGGTTTTGTTGCAAGAGATTTCATAGACTTCCCCCTTTTTGAATTTAACTTTTAGTTCGGTATTTTTGTTAATACATTTTTACCATTTAACTTTTTTGTTTTAAATAAAATGGATACATAAGGAACTTGCACATTGCATGGGGTTTCCTCCTAAAAATAAAATCATGAAATAGCCAAAAGCAGTTAAGACCCCAACTTCCAAAACTAATAATTTACAGAATGGAATTGATGGAAATAAAAATGTAGTTAGGCATCTGGGGCCGGTTTCACGAAGCTATCCTAAGACATGTCATAAGATATATCTTAGGACATTTCTTATGATCCTCTTATGGCTATCCTATGACATATCTCAGACCTCGTCTCGAAGCTGTCTTAGGATGATCTTAGCAAAGATGTCCTAAACGTGTCGCAAGTTTTTTAAATTTTCAAATATAAACATTGATTTACGGAAAAAATCATGTAAATGTAGAATATCTTTACCATAAACTACTGTATTTACAGTTAATGTATTAATTAATATAATTAGATAATTTGCAAAATTAATATAAAAAAGGTAATTTATATTAAAACTATACATTATAAATAATTCACCAAAATATATACATGAAGTGTTTAATACAAAATAGAGAAAAAAAGAATAAAGTTATGACATTTTGTTTTTGTAAATGTGAGTTGAATTCATTTCCCACTGTATCGGTTATAAAAGGTAACAGGATAAAATTGTGCATTCTTGATATCAATACATTGAATTTTCATTGTTGACAAATTATGATAATCTGTCAATCTATAAAGATTAAGTTATAAGCAGGAAAAAGAGAATAGATAATTATATAATATCAAGATAAATTGCAAAATTGATATAAAGAAATAAGTGTAGTTTGTATAAATAAACTTATGATTATCCTAAGACCATCATAAGACACCTATCGTGTAGTCCTAACTTTATGACCAACTTTAAGAGATGTCCTAATTTAGAACCACGTTGTGAAACTAAACTAAACGTTGGGACTAAGATATATCATGAGACCATCCTAAGACAGCTTCGTGAAACTTGGCCCTGGGTCTTCTACAAATCGTTAAGCAAATACCTTTCTCTTTAGATGCTATTTCTTGTTCTTTGGATGATTAGCTTATGGCCAAGTTTAATAACTATCCATGAAGGGTTACAAAACTCATTATGCAATTTTTTTTAACCAGGACTGTCAGTAAATGTTAACTGAAAAAATGTCCATCTATCAGAAAATTACTGAAAAAAAAAAAAAAAATATTCATATAAAATCTACAAAAAAAATCGATGAAGGTTTGACAATGTGTTTGATGTTTAACAAACTTTGTATATTAACTGTATTTGAATTACCTCCCCTACACTAGTTTTTCCCCTTTTTTGGCCCCTTATTCCCCCTTTTTTGCCACTAATTCCAAAAACAACCACCAAAGTCATTACTAACCATCCCTTATAATTTTATTAATGGAATGGAAAATTTTGGTATAATTTCAGTGAGATTCATCCATTTAAACTCGTTATTGTTTGAAAACTACAAAAATGCTTATCAATTCCTGAACTATTGGGACCATAACCCCAAAAATCAATCCCAACCTTCCTTTAGTGGTTTTGAGCCTTTTTGTAAAAATTTATAGAGATCCATTCATTAAATCTGAAGGTATTGTCTCGAAAACTTAGTTTTCACCTTTTTTTGCCCCTTATTTCACCTTTTTAGCCCCTAATTCCAACGCATTTTGAGCCATAACCCCACGCTCCCCCTTTTGAAGTTACATAAGATGTGTATTATCCTAATTATGCCATATAAAATTTTGGATAACAAAAAGGAAAATATAACAAAATTTTCAAGTATTAAAACAAATCACAATGAATCACTGACATTACGTAAACATGATTTTATCGGTAATCAACAGAGAATATGAAAAAAAAATATTGTTATAGCTTGACATGTTATTATGTTTCAACTGTGCAGAAGTTGCATTAAACATAGAAATTATTAACATGAATATAAAACAATTGTATCCTAAAAATGTGCACACTGTCAACGCTTTTACAACCCTATGAAGTTACAACAAGAGAGCCTTCTTTACTAATTATTGATATTATGTAGATAGTCCTAAACATAAAGCTTTATTACAACTGTCACATAAACTTAACATTAACCAAGAAAACTAAACATTGACCAATGAACCATATAAAAATAAGGTCAAGGTCAGATGGACAATGCCAGGCAGACATGTACAGCTAACAATTCTTCCATACAACAAATAAAGTTGACCTTTTGCTTATAGATTGAGAAAAACAGACCAAAACACAATAAAGGGCTGCGCTTTAGCGCATGATACGCCCGTTGCTCTTTTAACTGTCTTTTAATGAATTTATATGATCAACTAGAAATAGTGTGAGCCCTGTCAAATACCCCCCAAATAATAAATAAAAATGCACAAAAAAATTGGCACTGTTAAGGCTACCTCAAATTTAACTAAGTTTGTTGTCTTAATTTTTCATCCATACATTCTATCTTGTTCACAACACACTTTCTGAGTACCAAGTACTTTTTATATCTATAAAATGGAAAGGGAGCTTATGTGAGTTATTGTCTGAAGTGTGGACGACGGACGGACAGACGGACGGACAACGGTATACCATAATACGTCCCGTCTGAAAGACGACAGGCGTATAAAAATGGCAAAAAAGACTACAATGACAATGAGGAGCAGCAAGAAGATAACAGGGAAAGTGAAGATGGTGAAAGTGACTCTACTGAAAGTTATGATCTAAATGAGGAAGTAGGTGATGAAAGTAAGGATTTCATTGATGATGAAGATAAAGATTACATTGATGATGGAGATGAGGATTTCATTGATGATGAGGATGAGAATTTCATTGATGATGAGGACGCCTCTTCTGAGAATGAAAATGAGGATTTTTCTGATGATGAGGACAGTGATTACAGTGAAGAAGACACTGATGATTAAACCTAGTTCAGCTTTTCAATATTTAGCATAAAAAACAAATATCATTAACATTGGAATATAACATAGAAGTCTTCAATGCAATATAAGGAAAGTGATATATGATTGTGAGTTTTAGTAATTCTATAGCTGATTTCCAAAGTTTATAGTAGTTTGAAAGAAGGTAATTTTCTTGGGGTATATTGATTGAACCTTTTTATTGTTTAGAATATTCACAAGATGATCATATTGATAAATGTATAGGAGACTTGATTTCCTTATTATTTTCATAAAATGACACCCTTTATCATTTAAGGAATATTTAATCACATTTTAGCATTTTTATGTTGTCACTTGTTTACTTATAATGTGCTATTGTATACTAGTTATGTTTTATAACATTTTTTATTGCGCTCAACCCTTCCACCAAAACCTAACTCTATAAAAAAGCTGCGATGCTAAGGTATCATTTGTGATTTCAATTGCAACCAATTTTAACAAGAGTAAAACATCCTATATGCAAAAACAGTATTTGATTTTTTATCCATAGCTTAGATATAGGGAACAGTTAGTATCTCAGGGACTGCTAATGTGCTTTCATCCTTGCAACCATCCAATAATAGTACAAACGTATGACATTCATGGAACCTATTTTTTACAAGAAATTTAATGTCTTAAATTGAACTAAAGATTTTACAAATTTTATGTTTTCTTCGGATTTTATTAAGTATTATTTGTTACATCAATAGATATAAACAATTCACTAAAGTTTCATGGACATTGGTGAAAGCCTTTTAGAGTTATTGTCCAAAGTGTTTAAAATCCCCCTTTTTTATGAATAAAGCCCCATAAATCCAAAATTTAAAATCTGAAATTTAAAAAAAACAAAAGAGAGGTAACATCAATAGATATAAACAATTCACTTAAGTTTCATGGACATTGGTGAAAGCCTTTTTGAGTTATTGTCCGAAGTGTTGAAAATCCCCCCTTTTTTATGAATAAAGCCCCATAAATCCAAAACTTAAAATCTGAAATTAAAAAAAAACGAAAGGGAGCTTACGTCAATAGATATAAACAATTCACTTCAGTTTCATGGAAATTGGTGAAAGTGTTTTTGAGTTATTGTCCGAAGTGTGGACGACGGACGGACGGATGGACAACCGTATACCATAATAGTGGTCCCGTTCCTGGAGTATAAAAACTTAACACTGAGCAATGAACCGTGAAAAGGAGGTCATGGTCAAATAAAACGTGCACAACTGACAATTAGCTCATAAAATATTTCCATACACCAAATATAGTTGTCACTGATAAGGTCTTTGCGTCGGAACTAAACACATTTAATCTAAAAACAGCTGTTGGCATGACACGGGTTATGTTCTTCTCATATATGTTATGATGGTATGAAACCAAACCCCTAACGAGAAGGATTGTGCCTGATGTTCATATGATGAAATCATAATCTTTCAGTCAGTTTAATTGAAGTCTGGAGCTGGCATGTCACTTAACTGTTAGTAGTCTGTTGTTATTTATGTATTATTGTCATTTTGTTTATTTTCTTTGGTTACATCTTCTGACATCAGACTCGGACTTCTCTTGAACTGAATTTTAATGTGCGTATTGTTATGCGTTTACTTTTCTACATTGGTTAGAGGTATAGGGGGAGGGTTGAGATCTCACAAACATGTTTAACCCTGCCGCATTTTTGCGCCTGTCCCAAGTCAGGAGCCTCTGGCCTTTCTTAGTCTTGTATTATTTTAATTTTAGTTTCTTGTGTACAATTTGGAAATTAGTATGGCGTTCATTATCACTGAACTTGTATATATTTGTTTAGGGGCCAGCTGAAAGACGCCTCGGGGTGCGGGAATTTCTCGCTACATTGAAGACCTGTTGGTGACCTTCTGCTGTTGTGTTGTTTTTTTTTAATTTGGTCGGGTTGTTGTCTCTTTGACACATTCCCCATTTCCATTCTCAATTTTATTGACCTATTGCATATAGAACAAGAAGTAATTGTAACAGGATGCTGTTACGAAGTCTCCCAAACAAAGCTCCCATAACTCGCCATTTATATGGTCCCATGTTCATTTGATTTGATTTTTTGTCCAATACAAGAATATATATGGCTTACGGGTGGGGATCTCCACCATTTACAAGTATTCAAACAGGAGGGGGTGGTGGTAACCCCCAGAGACTTTACCTACATTTCATTTGATTTGTTTTATTGTCCCATACAAGAATATATGTGGTTTAGGGGTGGGGATGTTGACCGTTTACAAGTTTTCAAACAAGAGGGGGTGGGGTGACCCCTCGGGACTTCCCTTTTATTTCATTTCATTTGTTTTATAGTCCCCTACAAGAATAAATATGGTTTAGGGGTCGGGATCTGGACCATTTACAAGATAATAGCACATTCTCAAATTGAACGGGGTGGGGGCAAACCCCAGGAACTTCCCTTTAATTTCATTTGATTAGCTTTATTGTCCAATACAAGTATATATATGGTTTAGGGGTGGGGATGTTGACCGTTTACAAAGTTTTCAAACAAGAGGGGATGGGGTGACTCCCTCGGGACTTCCCTTTTATTTCATTTCATTTGTTTTATTGTCCCTACAAGAATATATATGGTTTAGGGGTGGGGATCTGGACCGTTTACAAGATAATAGTACATTCTCAAATTGAACGGGGTGGAGGTGACCCCCAGGAACTTCCATTTAATTTCATTTGATTAGTTTTATTGTCCAATACAAGAATATATATGGTTTAGGGGTGGGGATGTTGACCGTTTACAAGTTTTCAAACAAGAGGGGGTGGGTGAGCCCCTAGGGACATCACTTTTATTTCATTTCATTTGTTTTATTGTCCCCTACAAGAATATATATGGTTTAGGGGTGGGGATCTGGACTGTTTACAAGATAATAGCACATTCCCAAATTGAACGGGGTGGGGATGACCCTCGGGCTCATCACTTTTATTTCATTTTATTTGTTTTATTGTCCCCTACAAGAATATATATGGTTTAGGGGTGGGGATCTGGACTGTTTACAAGATAATAGCACATTCTCAAATTGAACGGGGTGGGGATGACCCCCGGGGACTTCCCTTTAATTTCATTTGATTTGTTTTATCGTCCCATTCAAGAATATATATGGTTTAGGGGTGGGGATCTGGACCGTTTACAAGATAAAAGCATATTCTCAAATTGAAGGGGGTGGGGATGATCCCCCAGGGACTACCCCTATATTTCATGTGATTTGTTTTATTGTCCTATAATCATTTCTGAAGACTGCATGTATCTATCACTTACAGTTTTTAAGTTATATTCATTTGAAAATTTTAGAAAATAAAATCCCATAGGGTTCTATAGTAAACCCCTCCCTCCTTTCTACCCCCCAAAATACCCCTTAATAGACCCCAATGCACAAACGAAACATTGATGGCTCACCTAGACATGTTAGTCTAACATATTGTAAAATCCTAAGTAAATCTGACAAGCCGTTTAGAAGAACCGCTGCGGACAAGTTCATTTTTAAAGTGGCGGAAGAAGAAGAGGAAGAGGAAGAATAATAAAAATAATAAGAACTGACCAAAAACAATAAGTCTCCAAACTTTGTTTGGGAGACTTAATTAGAAAAAAAGAGCAAAACTCAAAAACTTAACTGACTATTGAACCATGAAAATGAGGTCAAGGTTAGATGACACCTGCCAGCTAGACATGCACACCTTACAATCATTCCATACACCAAATATAGTAGACCTATTGCATACAATATAAGAAAAACAGACCAAAACTCAAAATCTTAACTATAACCACTGAACCATGAAAATGAAGTCAAGGTCAGATGACACCTGCCAGTTGGACAAGTTCACCTAAGCGTCCCTCCATACACCAAATATACAAGACCTATTGCTTATAGTATCTGAGTTACCACCAAAACTTAACCTTGTTCACTGATCCATGAAATGAGGTCAAGGTCAAGTGAAAACTGTCTGACGGGCATGAGGACCTTGCAAGGTACGCACATACCAAATATAGTTATCCTATTACTTATAATAAGAGAGAATTAAACCTTACAAAAAACTTAACTTTTTTTTCAAGTAGTCACTGAACCATGAAAATCAGGTCAAGGACATTGGACATGTGACTGACGGAAACTTCGTAACATGAGGCATCTATATACAAAGTATGAAGCATCCAGGTCTTCCATCTACTTAAATATAAAGCTTTTAAGAAATGAGCTAATGCCAGATCACTATTCCTATGTCAAGCTTTCTGCAAATTAAGTCGCAGGCTCGACAAAAATAAGCATTCAATACTTTTAATTACATTTTTTAGCTAGGATCATGAAAACAAGAATTTTATCATTTTTTTTTATTGAATTCACCTGTGCACTTTACAGTTGGACCTCGTGTTATCATGAATGAAAAGTTTTATTGAGTAATAATTTTTATATAATTTGCATATCTATAAATACTTGAATTGGATTGGTCAATTAGAATTTTTCTCTAAGTTTACACTTCGATAAACCATGTTTTAATACGAAACTACTTTTGTAATCTATTCATGCGCGATACACAAGCTTGCAGTGATCCCAGGGTTTTCAGCAAATTGAGATTTAAAAACAATTGCATAACAGTTGTGACTATTCTAGTGCATATATAACAAAAAATAGAAATAAATTTAAAGCACTAAAGCTTCGAAAATGTCTAAAAATAAAATTTAATAAAATTCCGCAAAATTTCATGAAGAATTTGGCCAATTTACGTCATGGCAAAACACGACGTCATACGAATGGAAATTTCAAGATTATTTCTTTACGTGTACGCTTCAAATTCGGATAACATTTAATTAAAAAGTTTTTGAGGAAGGTGCTATTTCATTTAAGATTCCGTTGTATTTATTGGACATTTATGGTTTTTAGAAAGTCAAGATGGCGGAGTACTCCTTAGTTATGACTTGCCATTGTGCTTTTGATGGTAAATATATATAGTAGCCATCAACAACAATTTTTTTTTAATTAAATATCACAAATGTTTGGCAGAAGAATTATAAGGATTAAACTCATTTTTTCTAGAGGTTATTGATGTGTAAACCGGGGCTCTTACTCACAAACTCAACATGAAAGTCCTTCAGACTTTTATTCAGTTTGTGAGTTAATCGCACCGGTTTACACATCAATAACCTCTAGAAAAAATGTGTTTAATCCTATAATGCAATTGCTTAAGGAATAACACGTGATGTGAGTTAGCCAATCAGAATAATTTATTATAGTGAAACATACATCTAATGTAACTATTATGTTATATGTACATCTTCAAGACCAATGAAACTATAAATATCTCAAAATTATTATTGTGATGTTTTTATCAGTTCCTAAAATGTGACAGTAAAGGGTGCAATAATAAATCTTGCATACAGAATTTCAGTAGTGATTTTCATTTATAAAACTTTTTCAATCACATTAATAAGTTTTAGCACTTTTGCCAAAGGTTAAGGATTAAATACTTTAATTTCTGAATTTAAAGCACAAAAAAATCATACAGAAGAAATAATTAAAATAATTTCTAGGGAAATAATCCAACAAAAACATTTTACTTTTACCTTGTATTTACACTTCAATATATCCATGAAAAGAATAAATAAGGAAACTAACTAGTGATCAATTGATCATCAAAACCAACTGAGGAATAAGATGTATGTAAAAAAGGAACCATAATCCCAATTTGCTGTTTTTGTTAAATAGCTTTCAGTTTTGGTCAGAACTTGCAAATTTGACTTTTTCTAGACACATGTATTTATAAAATTCCCACAAAATTGTTGTCATCATTTAAATACTGGTAGTTAGACATATTTAAAAGGTTTCATAAATGAAAACCATTGTTTCAGAAATCTTGTTTCTATTCACAATGATATACATGAGCATTCTTTGACAAATATTTGTTAAATGCTACAACATATAGCAAAATTAGATACTTTGTGATGCATTAAATGCTGTGAAAAAAGTTTTTTTGTCAAATGTTTAAAGTCATTCCTTTATCTGAAACTTGAAATCTCATCTGAAAAAAAATGTGTAATGAAATAGAAGACAAAATCCAACAAAATATATAGTTGCCTTATTGAAAGGGAATTTGTTTGCCAGATATAATTGAACAAAGTTAAGAAGAACCTTTTTATGAATATTTATCAAGAATATTCAGAGCTAAAAGAATAAAAGGAAAAATAAATGTTCATGAGAAAGGTCGTTTAAAAGAATATAATGTCAATTTTTAAGTAGTTTCTGTAGGAAAATAAAAACTACTTCAAAATTGTGTACAAATCCCAAAAGTACATGTATGTAAACCTGAAAATTTGTATACAACTGCTGTCTCAATTCTTAGCATCCAAATTTGCAATCTAAGAACTAGAATGTTATTGATTTATCTTTTGTTTATCATAAATTCAGCTTGATTTTCTCCTCTTCTTCTTTTTGCTGTGTTTCTTGACACTTTCATCACTACTAGAATCAGATGAAGACGACGAGGAAGACGATGATGATGATGAACTGTCTGAATCACTGTCTGAGGATGAGGAAGTATCACTGTCTGAACTGTAAAATACAAGAAAAATAGAAGAAATAAATTAAGGGGTAAAATGTCAGATGATGACCCTACTTGCCTATTCAATTATTAAGGGCATAACTTAAAACTAGAGGCTCTAAAGAGCCTGTGTCGCTCACCTTGGTCTATCTGAATATTAAACAACGGACACAGATGGATTCATGACAAAATTGTGTTTTGGTGATAGTGATGTGTTTGTAGATCTTACTTTACTAAGGGACAACATCACAAGTTCAATGAAGGATAAAAAACTTAATTCACATAGTGTTTTCACTGACCCCCACACCCCCTTTCTTAACTTAATTTGGGAAAAATTGATTGACCAATAGGGATATATGTAAAATCGATTTTAGATTAACAAAACTTGCAGCAATGTTGACCCCCCACCCCCAAACTATTTGATTTAAGTTTTTTATCCTACATCGATCTTTTGATGTCATCCCTAAACATTCTTGCTGCTTACAATTATCTGTATCTATAATAAACTTGGTCAGGTTAGTTTCAGTGGAAAATGATGGTGAAAATTTGACTATAAAGGGCAATAACTCCTTAGGAGGTCAATTGACCATTTTGGTCATATTGACTTATTTGTAAATCTTACTCAGCTGAACAATATTGCTGTTTAAAGTTTATCTCTATCTATAATAATATTCAAGATATTAACCAAAAACAGCAAAATTTCCTTAAAATTACCAATTCAAGGGCAGCAACCCAACAACGGGTTGTCTGATTCATCTGAAAAATTTAGAGCAAATAGATCTTGACCTGAATAACAATTTTACCTCTTGTCAGATTTGCTCTAAATGCTTTGGTTTTTGAGATATAAGCCAAAACTTCACTTTACCCCTATGTTCTATTTTTAGCCATGGCGGCCATCTTGGATGGTTGGCCTGGTCATCTGACACATTTTTCAAACTAGATACCCCAATGATGATTGTGGCCAAGTTTGGTTAAATTTGGCCCAGTAGTTTCAGAGGAGAAGATTTTTCTAAAAGATTACTAAGATCTACGAAAAATGGTTAAAAATTTACTATAAAGGGCAATAACTCCTAAAGGGGTCAACTGACCATTTCGGTCAAGTTGACTTATTTGTAAATCTTTCTTTGCTGAAAATTATTGATGTTTTCTGTTTATCTCTATCTATAATAATATTCAAGATAATTAACCAAAAACAGCAAAATTTCCTTAAAATTACCAATTCAGGGGCAGCAACCTAACAACAGGTTGTCCGATTCATCTGAAAATTTCAGGGCAGATAGATCTTGACCTGAATAACAATTTTAACCCCATGTTAGATTTGCTCTAAATGCTTTGATTTTTGAGTTATAAGCCAAAAACTGCATTTTACCCCTATGTTCTATTTTAAGCCATGGCGGCACTCTTGGATGGTTGGCCGGGTCGTCGGACACATTTTTTAAACTAGATACCCCAATGATGATTGTGGCCAAGTTTGGTTAAATTTGGCCCAGTAGTTTCAGAGGAGAAGATTTTTGTAAAAGTTAACGACGACAGACGACGACGACGGACGACGACGGACGCCAAGTGATGAGAAAAGCTCACTTGGCCCTTTGGGCCAGGTGAGCTAAAAAGTAAAAGTGATGCTACACAAATTGGTACTTGATCTGAGTTTTGTTGTAATAAGCATTGTGTATAAGATTCATAACATTTGGTTCAGGCAAAGTTAAGGAATGAAAACAACAATATCAACAAAGGAGTAGGTTCAGTAAGCATGGTAAGACACCTTTATGGCCCCAAAATATAGCAGTTTTACAAAATTGTGAAAATGGAATCTTTCAGTTATTTATTGGAAAGTAGACTGCCTCTGCCACACAAATATGGGCTGTTTTTGACAATATGATACACATCCTTCAGGTACTAACATCTTTAATTCATGCTAAATTACTGAAATCTTTACAATTTTAGCATTTTAGTTAAATTTTTGACGGTTTCCCTCTTAAATGAAAGTGGCTGCATTCGTGATCATTCATAATATTGAAATGTAAGTTGTAATTGATGATAATACAAAGCATATATAAAGGTTGAGGATGAACATGGATGCGGCCACTTTCATTTTTGACAAAAAACATCTGAAAAGTCATATTAGATAGATTTTTCATATTTAAGCTTGAATAGGAGCGTTTTTAATGACTTTAACAATTAAAATATTTCACATAAACTAATTGAATCAATTGAAAAAGACACTTAAGTGTTTAAAAAGTGTCAAAAATATTTTGTTAGATCAACCTGAAATTTGGGGCCAAAATCAGCCCTTACCTGATCTGGATCTACTCCTTTTTCCATTTGTAAAGGGGGTAATTGGTGAAAGATAAAAATGTCACCAAAATTCAAACTTGATCTGTTTTTTGTGGTAAAACATGAAAGCATTGTGTATAAGTTTCATAATATTTAGTTGAGGCAAAATAAAGTTAAAAAAATGGAATTCAGAAGGTACAGACTGACAAGGGTAAAATTCAACAATTTATACATGTTATAAGATAATCGTTAGTTAAATAATGTATATTACATTGAATTTGTGTATAAATGTGCTGTTCCAAAAAAGTATAATCTTTCAGTATTTAAATTAATCTAATGCAATTTTTTTTTCCTTTTACCCACAAATCAAATTACCTTGAACTTGATGATGACGATGATGAAGATGACGAAGACTCAGAGCTTGTACTACTTGACCTGAAATTAATAAGTAAATATAAATATAGACATGAAAACTAGTGTCATTGATATAAGATGATGTGGTATGAGTCCCATTGAGACAACTCTCTATCCAAGTCATGATTTGTAAAATAATTCATTATAGGTCAAAGTATTGTCTTCAACACGGAGCCTTTGCTCACACTGAACAGTAAGCTATAAAGCCAGTTGCCTTATATCTAAAATTGTAAAGGGTACAACTTAAAAATATTGGTTTCTGCTTCTACAAATCCCAAAATTAAGTTTTACTTAATTTTTTTTTATATTTTTAAACCTTGTTAACAGCCCTACAAAAAATGAAGACCACAACTAAAACAAGGTCACCTATAATGCTATTATAATAATTATAGTAGCATCCCTCACTAATCCATCAAATTTGAGTTGCTGGTTTTATTTTCAACACCGCAATAAGATTACTAAAACTTTTATCGTTGGTCAGACTGCCATAGATTTACCAAAAAGAGTCCATCTTTTCTCCATTTTGAACTAAAGAATGAATGTTGAAATAATTTAATTTTGGATGTAACACGTCTTTTGATTGGCTAAAAGTGTTTTGTCTATCCCCTCATACATAATTTTGTCATGTGATTGTGATGTCATCAAAGTTTTTTCATGATTAACTACTTAAAAAAAGAATTTAGAATATAATTATAAGGAATGACTAAAAAAAAATTCTGTCTATTCAAAAATATAGTTAATACTTTTGAATAACCTGTTAGAAAAGTTTTTCAAGTTTACACATCATTTTTTATGTTATTTCTCCATAGACAGATTTTTTTTTTAAGATATTCCTTTAAAAAAATCTTAAATATGCCATAAAGTTGTGAAGATAAGTAAAGATTCATTAGATGAATGTTCATTGCCCAGCAGTCTCTTATTCATATATAAATCATTCAATGAACATGAACATGTACATACCTTTTCTTTTTCTTTTTTCTTTGTTTCTTTTCTGGATTTTGTTTCATTAATTCTTTCCTACAATTATCAAAAGGGATCAAGATATCAAATGAGGTTAATAATTGCTGAAGGAAACAATTAAAGTGTACTTGCAGTTCAAATATTTTAAGCGATTTCAAATTGTAAACAACAATGATTTGAAAATTTTCAACATAAACATGATTACTTTTCTCACCCAGTCTGAGATGGATCTGAATTTCTACAATTTTACATAAATATCATGTAATTATACTTATAATCTTTCAATATAACAATAACTTTATTTATTCCATATTGATAGAACTTAAGTAGGCTTTGAAAATAGTGGAATTAATTACTTTTGGAGTGTCAAAAACCCATTGGAAGTACTTGATAAATTGCATGCATACAGTACGCCCAGAGAGTATGTAATCGCGAACTCTAATCACCGATTTCCGTGTGTAGCGGATTGACACCGCGAATCACGGATTATACTCCCAATTTCCTCCAAAGATTCTCTCCCAACACCGCGTGGCTGTTAATTGGTTTATTGCCCATCGTATGAACTGAAAATTAATGACGCGTGACAACATCAACGGATTAGCCAGATATATTACCTTTGTACATTTAATCGATCTTGTTTGCACCTGTGTCCTTTAAAATACGGTATTTAAATGTCCTTTCATTGTCAGATAAAAGTGTGACATTTCTATTTAAAATCAGATAATTATTTTTGTATGTATATGCCCATGTCATTGTCTTAAGACAGGCAACGTACAACGTATAACAATACGAATAAAACACTTATTCTGTATTTTCATTATAGTCCGATCCGGTCATAATTTTTGTTTTTTCAACAAAGATGATTTTACCACAATCAGAACCTTTTATGACCTACTCAGTGAGCAATATTCGGTTCATTAATAGTTCAATATTATATAATTAATATCAACTGGCTTAAATCAAAATGATGTTTTTACGGTTATATGTATGAGCATTATTCGGTTCATTAATAGTTCAATATTATATAATTAGTATCAACTGGCTTAAAACAGAATGATGTTTTTACGGTTATATGTTCAATCTAAATTAAACCTAAGAGTTAATTTATCAGATCAACAAGTGAACTCTGTTTAATACTTTCAATTTATTTTGAAATGTAAAATATTATGTTTCACTACCTCGGTAGATTACCGACTTGAAATATTTGAATTTAAAAAAGAAACTGTAAAGTGACAAATAGTTTTGTATGTATGCAATGTGGCAGCCCTATATTCATGAATACTGAGATACATTCGCCGCCTAGACACAACACAATAATCACAACCTTATTTATTTATATGGAGAAAAAAATCATGTGTTTTTTTATCCGTAATGATCTGTTATTGATCTTTAATTATTTAAAATAAAATTGGATTAGCGCAATCCGTCCGTATTTTACTGCTTGTTAAAATCCTCGGCGAAAATAAAAAAGAAGTATTTCAACAATTTTTAAATAGAATATTAAAATGAAATTATATCGTATTTCAAGAAAGAAACATGTAAAAAAAAATGTTTCACTACCTCGGTAGATTACCGACTTGAAATATTTGAATTTAAAAAAGAAACTGTAAAGTGACAAATAGTTTTGTATGTATGCAATGTGGCAGCCCTATATTCATGAATACTGAGATACATTCGCCGCCTATACACAACACAATAATCACAACCTTATTTATTTATATGGAGAAAAAAATCATGTGTTTTTTATCCGTAATGATCTGTTATTGATCTTTAATTATTTAAAATAAAATTGGATTAGCGCAATCCGTCCGTATTTTACTGCTTGTTAAAATCCTCGGCGAAATATAAAAAAGAAGTATTTCAACAATTTATTAAATAGAATATTAAAATGAAATTATATCGTATTTCAAGAAAGAAACATGTAAAATCAAAGTGATGGAAATCACTCATGGAAAGATTAGAAGAGTAGTTTGAATTATTTCATATTAAGGTATGGTGGGGGAAAATGAACATTTATAAAGCACTATTGCTGAAAATTGCATTTACAGCAGGTCTTTAGAAGGAAATTTGCTTTTCCAGTATGAGGATAAAATGAGCTCAAATTAAATAATATGGGTCTCTTAATTTGCACAATTTTATTTAAACTGTAGTTTATATCTTATCAAAATTATGTTGCCAGTTCTGAACATGTTTCAAAAAAACAAAAAAATGCAAAAATTCTTCTAGTAAATGATACCAACTATCCTTGTAAGACAAAAATCTGGACTAACAGCTTAAAACTTTAAAGTGTCAACAAATAAAATTGAAAAATGTTGTTTTGGGGCATTTTGTAAGTTGAAACAGAGGTTATATGGCATTGGAGATTTAGAGTTTTAGAGTGCCTTTTGATCAATTTTTAAAGTATTTTTCAACACAGGGCATTAAAAATGTACTTTTTCAAGGTAAACCAATTAAAAAACTTATCTTATTGAAATGTGGATTCTTTCTTGATTGCAAAAATATATATTCACTTCTAATAAAAATTCAAATGACTAAAATAGACATAATGATTGATGGGAAATAAACTAATAAACAATGGTCTGTTATAATTAAAAGTTTTAAAATTTTTAAACTGTTTCAAGTTAATTCCTGATGAAAAAAAGTGTACTAAAATTAATCTAATTGTTGATTAATTACAGATGATTATTGGAAATTTATCAAGTAAATTATAGGCCTTACTTGAATACCTTTTATTTATTCATATTTATATTCATATTTCATTTTTTTTAAGATCTTGTTAATCCATTAATCATTTATCTTTCAGATATAATTTACAGAATCACTGTATGTAATGTAGATCAAAAGTAATAGGCAATAAATAAATCTATCATCCTTATAAATATCAAACATCTAATATACACATTTGTGTATTCAATTATGAGGTCAAATGCTTGTGTATTAAGAATTATATGTATATTGAGTGGTCTGGTTAATTATGTAAGACTGAGGTTGATAGGTAATGTGGTCACTTTGATTGGCAGTTTAGGAGGTGGGGCATTGTAATTAAAGGTCCACCTTGTCTTTGATTGTTTAGTGATAATGACAGTTGTCAATCATACTAGTTGAATCAATTCCCAGTTACCTAATCAAAATGTTTTTTTAAAAAGCCTGCACATCAACACACCTTAATGACATACATTCTTGAATGAACTGCTCCAATAATATACCCAGGTTTTTTTTCAGTTTACATGTGTATTATGTGCACATACATGAGAACCATAGGGAACTATATTTCAGTGTGAATACATTTAGTAACAGTAGCTAACCTGTCCTGTTGTTAGGGAGGCTGGTGCCTAAGTAAAGATTTAGAACAAGTTCTAATCTTTCCAAAAAAATGTGGATCGGATTTTTACGATATTGGCAAATTTTCACAGAGGATCTCTACCAACGCCCATCAGGAACTGAACGACATGCATCCTGTTTTCATCTACCATTAATATATAGTGTTGACTATGGACGTATAAATAATGTCGGTTTTGTGTCCTCTGTTGACTGTGAAACGTAAAAATAAAAGACTAATGTTGGTTTATTCAGAAAAGGAATATAATTTAGAATCCGGTTAATCAATTGTAAAAGGACCTTCTAGAGCCTCAATCTTAATGCACACACATTTATGTCAATTTTTTACAAAGCAAGTTTAAACCTTGAATGAACTTTCCCACGGTTATCCAGAAAGGTCACCTGAGTTTACTGTTACATGATACTATTTCCCGCCAAATAAAAATCTCGTGGACAAAATTGATGTCACTATTTTTAGCATTCAATATTGTGAGCGAAGTCAAGTTCAAGTTCAACTACGCACTGTTGATCACTGAGATGCGTATCTTCTTCCCACGGCAATTAATTGCTTTAAAAATATTTAAAGATCACTCTTCTAAATACAACACAAAAGTTTACATTCATTGTGCGTAAATGAATATTATGCAACGACGAGTTGATGCAGCTATAGAAGTAATCCTGTTGTAGCCGAAATGTATTATTTATCCTAAAGTAATGCTAACAAAACGTGAAGAGAAAATGTCAATTGGACATGCTTTGATACTATATATGCGCTTGAATTTTTACTTGATAACATCTTTGTTCGCTTGGAGATTCTGTATATTAGCAAGTTATTGGAATTCAAATGGGGACTAACTGTGCACCACTTATTGCGGACCTGTTTTTGTATTGTTATGAGTTACAACTTATGACTAAATAATGACGACTTCAGTATGTATACTAAAGAAATTTATCCTGTTGAACTTATTTTAAATAAAGCTAATACTAACAATGACCACTGCCCTTTCCTTGATCTTGATATCTATATCATTAACGGGAAGCTTAATATAAAAATTTATGATAAAAGAGATGATTTTTCATTTCCTATCGTTAATTATCCATTTTTATATGGTGAGGTTCCCTTGTCACCATCTTATGGTGTTTATACATCTCAACTTGTAAGATTCACTCATGTATGTAACAACGTATTAGATTTTAGCGAGAGAAATTTATGTTTTATTGAAAAATTATTACACCAGGGTTTTCAATATCACAAACTAGTCAAAACGTTTACAGTATTAAATTAAATCATCGGTATAAAGAAATCATTCCTAAATATAACTCAACATGCAGACATCTTATACGTTCAGGTATTCCACATCCAATCTTTTATGGTAATATTCTTTACAAAGCACAAAAATGTCAGTATTCCCCTCAAAGGCTAACAAAACCTTTAAACAGACTTAGTAAGAAGGGATATGGTTACGACACTGTTGTCAGGTCATTAAAGATTGCATATTTTGGCTTTAATATTGATTCACTTATAGGTTCTTTGCTTCGGAACTAAACACATTTATTTAAAAAAAAAAAAAGTTGTTGGCATGACACGGGTTATATTCTTCTCATATATTTTATGATAGTATGATACTAAGCCCCTGACGGGAGGGATTGTGCCTGATATTCATATGATGAAGACATAATCATGATAATCTTTCAATCAGTTTAGTTGAGGTCTGGAGCTGGCATGTCAGTTAACGGCTAGTAGTCTGTTGTTACCTATGTATTATTTTATTTATTTTCTTTTATTACATCTCCTGATATTGTACTCGGACTACTCTTGAACTGAATTTTAATGTGCGTATTGTTATGCATTTACTTTTCTACATTGGCTAGAGGTATAGGGGGAGGGTTGAGATCTCATAGAACATGTTCAACCCCGCCGCAATTTTGCGCCTGTCCCAAGTCAGGAGCCTCTGGCCTTTGTTGGTCTTGTATGATTTTTAATTTTAGTCTTTTGTGTATAATTTGGAGTTTAGTATGACGTCCATTATCACTGTAGTAGTACACATATTTTTTAAGGGGCCAGTTGAAGGATGCCTACGGGTAAGGGAGTTTCTCGCTACATTGAAGACCCATTGGTGGCCTTCGGCTGTTGTCTGCTCTATGGTCTGGTTGTTGTCCCTTTGACACATTCCCCATTTCTTTTCTCAATTCTATTTACTGTATGAATGGGATTTTGAATAAATTAGCATATTCACCTGCAACAAGTATATGGTACTCAAATCAAAACTATATGGTACGTTGCATGATGTCGGGTGTATGTGTGTTTGGTAAAAAGCGTAGGATATAAAATTGGTTTTGGTGAATAATTTCCATAACATACATTATTTTCAGAATATGGAATAAAGCAATTACAGATTTTTGTTTTGGTAAATATGTGGATTAATTGACTTTTGAAAAACTGATATTCACATCAACCGTTGGCCTTAGTGAATACACAATGTATATCTCTTTTTACGAAAGTCAATAAAACCACGCATTTACCTCATCAACATGATCAAAAGACAGTAATGTATATATATCATACTGATAGTAAGGTTATTTCTAAACAGAGAATCAGTTATTTTGTTGTTTCTTTTAAAGTGAAAAACAAATTCAAACAGGCATGAGGCTCAAATTTGCAATATCAAAATTTGTGCAAAAATGTATCCGAGAGTATTGTACAGGTACTGATACATTTTGTGTACTTACAATTTCATTTCTTTTTCTAATTCTTCATCTTTTTTCATTTTTTTAATCATTTCTTTTGTTCTGGATGGACGGTGTACATATTTTCTTTTCCCAGTACATTCAAATGTAAAATGGCCCTTCTCTAAACATTTCTGACATTTATATTCATCTGCACTGGGAAGGCTGTAAATGTAAATGAAGTACATTGAAGTATAAAAGGACAAATCTACTTTTACATTGTTTAAAGAAAGACATTGAAAACCAATTATCAAAAATAATTAAAAAAAATTAAACACATTTGATAATTTTAAATTATAATTAATAATAGAAAAAATGTATCAACTGTTATGACTGTTAAATATTCAAATATCTTTCTTCAATGATTGTAAAAGTTCTGATTTATAATTATTTAGGCCACACCAATTTGATTCCTTGTTCGACGGACCTATTTTTTTCAAAACAGAATTCTTTTATTTTTTTTATATTCCCGCTTCCCGCATCCGGAAATGTAATCATGTCCATTTCCGGCACCGTTTTTTGTTGTTGTAAATATTATAAAAAGATATCAACATTTGTTTTTTAAAATCACAGTCTAACCTGTATATAACTATTTTAAACATAAAAGCACCCCACCACACTGTGTAAATATCTGTGAGAATATTTGTTTCAGCATGAAACCTATTCATTCAAAGTGGGAGTGCTCCGATATAAATTTATAACAGCGGAAATACCTGTAAAGAACAAAACATTGGTTTCTTTCCCCCTTACTTACATGTATATATATTCCCTATCAAAAAATGTTCGTTGTTAGAATGAAGTACATGAAGGATTTGCCTTCAACTGCAATTATATTGTATGCTGGGGAAACAAAACTATCCATAGCCGCATGCACCTGTCCTGATTGATTCACGGGCCTGTCGTTCAGCAGTTATCGTTTGTTGGTATTTTCCCGTTTGGATATATAAATTAGATCGTTGGTTTTCCTGTTCAAATTGTGTACGCTTATAATTTTGGGGTCCTTTATAGCTTGCTGTTTGGTCTGTATCAAAGCCCTGTGTAAAAGGCCGTACTTTGACCTGTGTTTGTTATTATCAGGTTTAGAGCAACCCGGCCTCCCTCAGACAACATGGACAAGGGGTCACTTTACTAATGTAGAAAAGAAAATAGAAATACCAAGGATTTTTATAGTTCTTCTATACAAAACCTTTGAAAACTTAAGATTTTTGTACTCAAAAAGAGGAGAGTTACATCATTTTTAAACAATTTTTCTAAAAGAGGGGTCCACTTATTTTGAATCATATTAAACTGTAAAACATTGTTGAAGTAAATGTGTTAACATGGTTAAAGTCCAGGAATATTACAAAATTCGTGGACATGTTTTGACCATTTAATACCAGATAGATATATAGTTCTTTAAGAAAATATGAGCCCTTTTGTACAAACAAATATACCCCGGTATTATAACTTATATTGATCCCTCATAAAACATGTAAAAGGTATATTTATAACATTAATGGGTTGCCCCCAAACTGATTATGACTTGGATGGAGAATTCTCTCATTGTCAGTCACACATACATTGTACAAAGACCAGATTTAATTATTTCTTGGTGAACAGGGAAAAAATACTTCAGAAATTAAAGAAATGTCAATGTACAAGTGATAAGTTTTAATATTGTCAAAACCTACATTTTAAATTATAATCGCTCGCCTTTACTTTTCAAGCTTCGCCTCAAAAATTTGCAAATTAAATATTTGTTTATTAAAATTTTCAAATCGCTCGCTCGCCCCAAATTTTGGAGTCCAAAAATCCGTAGAACAGAAATTAATTTGGTGTGGCCTTAATAATAAATAATAAATAAGCTTTATTTAGAGTCGGCATGGTATATAAAACATAGACAAACATAAGCTCTAATGAGCTTTTAACCGACATATGAGATTGAGGGTGCAAGACAGCTCTTCAGAATTCCAGCTAGGGAAAGGCAATTTAATTGGTATGAGTGTTGATAGCGTATTCAAGCACAGAATTGAATGTTGGTGTTCTTACATGTAACATTATGTTGTTTTTATCTAAATTGGTAATTATTTTCCAAATATATTTCTTTTTTAAATAATTCAATTACCATGATTACATGAATTATATACATGTAGACTCATGAAAAAGTAGTATACAGTGTACATTTAGCTAAAGGCACTTGTCTAAATCTAAATGCTACATGTATACCCATGTGAAATTGTCCCGTATGTCTGTACAGAAACAATACACCTTATCGCTATTTGTCCGCCATTGCTTGATATCACACAGGTTCCCGTAAAATGTTGACGTCATAAAACAAAATATCTGACGCCACAGTGGAAAAGTGATTGTTGTTGATGTCAAAAGTTCAAGCGGCCGGGTCAGCCGTGATTAGCGATAAGGTGTATGGTAGTCCAAATAATTATGACGTCTGGAAAAGCTATTTTTAATTTTTTTCTGGGACGCCTTCGTCCCAGAAAATAAATAAAATAGCCTTGCTAGACATCATAATTATTATGACTACATGTAGGTGTATGGCTGATATATATCAGTATATCAGTATATGTTTGGCAACTGCTGGTTTAAAACTGTAGAACAAGGATTTGTAAATATTTTACCATACCTTGTTCAGGACAGAAGTAACAATAACTATTTCGTGTTGACTGTGTTTTGATACTTTCATAGGGTAATCATTTAATTGTAACCAGTGCCATAAGATTTTTCAGTAAATTTCGTGGTGTGAAACAACCATTTTAGTCCATTTCATTATGATAATTAAACTCAATAATTTATACCTTTTACGAAATGTCGGTGGTCGAAACGTAAAAGAAGTCATTCTGTGTTACTGCAGTATGAGACTGTTATCTAGCTTATTAACGAAAACACAGTTATTCTCTGGTTAAAACAGAAAATACGTTTCCCCAACTGTTACGGGGAGATAACTCACAATATAAAGGAAATTTTGAGTCGGACGCGGATAACTGAATTACGGAATTACCCATTTGCCGCTCACTACGGAATAAACTGGAATCCGCTTGTATTCGCTTCACTTAAACAAAGTGTAGTAGTCGGCCGAGAAGCAGCTTAACTACGGAAAGGAACTCGCCCCCCCCCCTTTTTGGGAAAAAAATGGTTGCTTATATAGGGAATCACTGAAGCGTGACTGGAACTTAGGTCAGTTAGTTGGCCCGGCCCCACTTATGAACATTTCTGGATCCGCCACTGGTGTATTTAATTATTGTTTAGACAATATTAAAAATTGAAATTAAAAAAAAATCCCACCTGCGCTTTCTTCTAGACTTCTTAATTATATTTTACTGTGTGATGAACTACTTTTGGGACAAATTGTATCAAAATTATAGAAAACTTCACCTGCTCTAACTCAAATTATGGACAATCGAAACTCGGGGAGCCACTTCAAACTTTTTTAGTAGGGGCCTGAGCAGCTGAGACATCAAGTACCCCACCCTTTTCATATATATTTTGTTAATCAAAAATACCTTGTCATATATTAATTAATAAAAAAAACAGACTTATAGATATATTTCAATATTTTCCCGCTCATCATCAGAAGTGAAGTGTAGAAAAGTCAAAACTGTTAACAGAATCAAAAGAACCATCTAAAGCACGTATTTTATCTGAAACACTCATTATTAATAAATAGTTCATTCAAAACGGTTAACCTATTATAAAATATTAGAAGCATGACAAAAGAAACGACACTTAGATCCAATTCGTGTCAGGGAGGATGGTGACATATATAGTCTTTAATAATTTACCAATCTATCAACAAATAATTTAGGAATGCAAGTCAGTGTTGCTACAATATGGCAACTATCAATTTCTTAAAAAAAAACACCACGTATTCCTACAAGGATTCTTACTTCGGACATGCCAATATAAAAAAAGAAGATGTGGTATGATTGCCAATGAGACAACTATCCAAGTAATCTTTACAAAAGTTTAATACATGAAAGTTTTAAATAAAATTGAGAATAGGAATGGGGAATGTGTAAAAGCGACACCAACCTGACCATACAGCAGACAACAGCCGAAGGCCACCAATAGTTCTTCAATGAAGCGAGAAACTCCCACGCCCGGAGGCGTCCTTCAGCTGGCCCCTACACAAATATGTATACTAGTTCAATGATAATGCACGTCATACTAGTAACCTCCGAGTTATACACAAGAAACTAAAACTAAAAACCATACAAGACTAACAAATGCCAGAGGCTTCTAAATTGGGACAAGCGCAAAATAGCGGCGGGGTTAAACATTTTGAAATCTCAACCCTCCCCTATACCACTATTCAATGTAGAAAAACAAACGCACAACAAAACTCACAGTAAAATTCAGTTTAGAGAAGTCTGAGTCCGATGTCAGAATAAAAAACAAAAGAAAATAAACAAAATGACAATAATACATCAATAACAACAAACCACTAACAGTTACTGACATGCCAGCTCCAGACTTCAATAAAACTGGTTGAAATATTATGTCTTCATCATATGAATATCAGGCAAAATCCCTCCTGTCGGGGGTTTAGCATTATACTATCATGAAATAACCTGTGTCATGCCAACAACTGATTTTAGAATAAATGTGTTTAATTCCGATGCAAAGATCCTATAAGTAAATCAATATCAAAGCCAAAATGTGCAATCTTTAATGACCTGACAACAGTATCGTAACTATATCCCTTCTTACTAAGTCCGTGTAAAGGTTTTGTAAGCCTTTGAGGTGCATACTGACATTTTTGTGCTTTGTAAAGAATATTACCATAAAAGATTGGATGTGGAATAACTGAACGTATAAGATGTCTGCATGCTGAGTTATATTTACGAATGATTATCTTATACCGATTATTTAATTTAGTAAACGTTTTGACTAATTTGTGATATCGAAAACCCTGGTGTAATAATTTTTCAGTAAAACATACATTTCTCTCGCTAAAATCTAATACGTTGTTACATACACGAGCGAATCGTACACATTGAGATAAATAAACACTATAAGATGATGATAAGGGAACGTCACCATCTAAAAATGGATAATTAACGATAGGAAAGGAAAAATCATCTCTTTTTTCATTATTTTTGTATTAAGCTTCCTGCTAATGATATAGATATTAAGATCAAGGAAAGGGCAGTGGTAATTATAAGAATAAGCTTTATTTAAAGTAAGTTCAACAGGATACATTTCTTTAGTATACATACTGAAGACGTCATTATTGAGAGCCAATATATCATCCAAATATCTAAAAGTATTGTTGAATTTTAGAGCAAATGTTATTTCGATGTGTTTTTGCTGATTTCAGTCATAAATTGTAACTCATAACAGTACAAAAACAGGTCCGCGATAAGTAGTGCACAGTTAATCCCCATTTGAATTCCAATAACTTGAAGATATAGGGAATCTCCAAAGCGAACAAACGTGTTATAAAGTAAAAATTCAAGCCCAGATATATATATATATATATATAAATGCCCAATTAATTCGGGATGTGAATTTTTCTTAATAAGAATATGAGGCGAAGTGGTATATAGGGTAGAAAATAAAAACAATTTATTATCAGGTTTTTGATTGTACCAAGTGTACTAGTAAGGATAATAGACAAATAAGTAGGGGAAGAATGGCTTGAAGATAAAATAAATCTATATTTGTAAGAAGTTTTGTGTAGCTTCGGAAGCCGGTAACATCTTTTAGTCATCGATGAAAGTGTAAATTTCAACAAATAAGAATGCTCAACCCAGTGGAAGCAATCAAGAAGACGAATTTTCTAATTGGATAAGGCATAAATCATTATTGAAAAGAAACTACGTGTAAAATTTCACTTCTCTTCAGTTGATCTATTAAAATTTATTGATATATATATAGTTTTTCCTTTTTATTGTGAATTATTGTCAGATGCCATGGTGGGGTTTCAGACAACCGTATGCGTTTTATGATAGGTTATTTCATTAGCAATGAGCGTAGATGTTGTAAAATGATAATGATAAAACGTCTTTATCCGCATATTTCATTGACCTTTCAATTATTCAACGGACATTCCAACGAACTATTTTTATATAAGACCCGGCAAAACAGGAGGTACGGGTGATTATTTTTCGAAAGATATATATAATGTATTAGGTGGGTGCTTTAAAAATTTAATTTTATGGGAAATGTCACTTCACTTCAAGGAAATACACTTAAAATAAATTTTGACATCTGTTAGTTGATCTCTTCAGAGAATTGGTTCTATATTGGCTTGAGCAACCATAACTATTACGTCAGAAATTATTATCATATATAAATGATACCGTGACAAATTTATTCAGCAGATAATAGAATATATTTATGAAAAAAACTTATATTCCTACAAAAATGATTTGTAAAACGCTTTTTCTGATAGCAGCATGTATGTTCCTATCACTCTGTGCTGCAACGAGAACGGTTAAATCGCAAAAGTTTGGAATACTAGTCAACACTCAATTTATTGAAAATGGGACTCACTTTAAGAATAGAAATGAAAAGACATTGAGTTCATGTGCAACTGTATGTGCAAACGAGGAAAATTGTTGCTCTGCCAGTTATAAAACTGAATCGCATCAGTGTGATTTGTTTACTTCATGTTGTACGTCAGAGAATAAACTTTTCGAATCAGCCGGAGTACACACTATCAATAAGACACCAATGCCAGGTTTGTGCTTTTTTGTGGTTAATGAAAAAGATAAAAGAAATAAGAAATTCATTTGTCAGTACACAGAAACTGAGCTAATCAATCCCACTAACGATTCAATTTTAGATATTTGAGCCATTGTGTGATTATACCTACTATAAAAGTATATATATACATTTTCAGTCTGGTAAATTCACAGTATGTTAGAACATAAATTCAAAATTAAAAAAAAAAAATAGTTTTAAAATACTGAACATACAAAATCAATTTATTGTCTCAATGACGAAAATGATAACCTCAACTATTTTATTTGGGAGATAGCTCTTTTGAAGCTTTTTATAGTGTTATATACTGAATCCATCATATTTGTATCGAGAGCCTCCGTTTTCTAAAATATCTTATAAAATTTGATTTGAATCTAGGTTTACTGAGGTGTTGTTCACATTTTTTCCTTGACGAAACAAGGATAAATCCTTCTTTTTTGTTCGGTTATTTTTTTATTTTTTTTTAATATATTTGCTATTTCAACTGACATATCGTTATATTTAATTAAAAAAAATACTATTCTGCGTTATACAAACAATTTTCTAGTTCATTTTGAAATTAACTTTCTTAAATTTTACGTCTTTTAAACAATTATTTTGTTATACTTTCTGAAATATATTCCATGAGAAAAACTTAATTCTTACAAATATATCTCAGACATGTTCATTTCTTATTGTTTTCCTTGACCATCCGTGCTTTCGTTCATCACATTGTCGTTTCTCTGATTGGGGATTTGATGGTCGCAAATTAAGTTTACTGGCGACGCGTTAGCGGAGACAGTAAACGGGTATTTGCGACCATCAAATCCCAAATTGATGCCGTCGGAGTTTAAAATACAATATTGTTATCTCCATTCTAATGAAACTGACAGAAAACAACTCTAGAACATGTATTTAAAATCTATCATATGCCGTCTGCGCTTGCGCGTACGTCCCATAGCATCAATTGTCAATTGATGCCATGTAAGAAAGTGGCGTTATCCAATCAAAATGAACGTTACAAACGTTGTTGCATTAGAATTCTTATTGTTTTCCTTGACCATCCGTGCTTTCATTCATCACATTGTCGTTTCTCTGATCCAACTGGAGATTAAATCATCTCAATTTTATAAGATCCATAAGCAATGATATAAACCAAAATTCGCAGAGTTTTAATTTGGGCTGTAAGTTACTTACCGTTCTAAATTCATGTCTCTATATAACTTTATATTTGCATTTCCGTCTCTGCACTGTAAATTAAGTTCCCTTGAATTTCATGAAAGATACCAAAGGGATATTTAACCTCACAAGTTGAAAACAGAATCATCCCCAGTTTTGGTAAGGTTAGTGTTACTTAGTCATTAGTTTTCTATGTTGTGTCTTTTGTACTAAAGTTTTCTGTTTACCTTTTTCTTTATTTAGCCATGGAGTTGTCAGTTTATTTCTGATCTACGAGTTTGCATATCCATTGTATCTTTCGCCACTCTTTTACAATTCCATTGCAAAGTCGGAAACGATCAAAAACAAATAACAGCATACAAAACACAATAATACACATGAAACTAAAGACTGAGCAAAACGAACCCAACAAAAAAACCGGGGATGATCTCCGAACCTTTGAAATATGTTGAATTTATTGCAAAGGTGTTCTTATATGAATTTGTGTTTGTAGTTCCTTTCAAGCTTTGGGTTACTGGTGATAGTTAGGAAAAGAGCGCCAAATGTATTAAATTTATCATGTGCTATTTTTATTATCTGGAAAAGAGCTTGAAAACTTCTTATTCACTTATTGAAGATAACAAATTGACCTATTATTGTATTTCTCTTTGTAATTTTTTTTGGCATACATTGTTTTTGTTGGGTTGCTGTTTAATTGACAATAACAGGACAATAATATCTTAGGGAGCTACCATTTGATTTTGAGGGGGGGGGGGGGGCGGGTAGTAAATAATGTTTTTGTCCTGCATTTATTCTATCCTGCCTTTTTATTTTTCGCTCTATTAAATTTTTTAGTTTATCCTATTTTTTTTTTTTTTACATAAATTGTCGTCCAGTCTTCTTTTTTTTTGCAATTTATTTTTATCATCCTAGCCCCCTCCCCTATAACAATCAAATTGTGGCTCCCTTATACAAAATGTGCAAGACAAAAAATAAGTAGGTCTTAAATATTGCATTCTCCTCCTTTCACCGGTCATCAGGATTTTGTTCAAACAAAGATCTGAGATTTTTAATTATTTTTTAGCTGATTGCAGTTCCCTCCCTCCCGACTCGTGTAGCGGTGTGTATACCATCCAAACCGATACCGGAATGAACATTGATGTATTTTGTGAAATGGAGATTGACAAAGGTGGTTGGACAGTAAGCCAATTATATAGGTATATTATATTACTTACTTATCATTAAGGTGGTACCAAACACCTTCACTAATACTAATTTGGCTCGTTTGAATTTCATAAATATTTTGACAAAATATTTACTTTGACCCTTTGACAAAAATACAAAAAATCTGAACAAACCACTTTATCAGAAAAAAATCATTGGTTACATAGCAGTTTGATCAACACTAATTTTGATCATTAGATAGCTTTATATTTCCTTAACAACACAACGTAATTAAAACGTTCAACTTATTTTAACAGAGTTATCTCCCTTTGGTACAATAGATGCAGATTCATATTTTGCACATTCTAATTTTAACCATCATTCCAATTTATATTTGAACTCACATAACTAGAAAATTACGGAAGCCCTGGAGTGCCATTTTTTTGGCATGGCACTCCAGGGCTTCCGTAGAAAATCCCATGAACAGTCCATTTAATTTACATAAAATGGTAAACACTTACTGTACTTATTTAATTACCAAAAACAACATTATCGACAACATATTTCTCTATGTTGTTGAATACAAATTTCAACAAATATAGTAGTCGGTATTTGAATATAGATATTTATGTTTTGTTCCCTATTCCCTACATTTGAAAATGCCTGTACCAAGTCAGGAATATGACAGTTCTTGTCCATTCGTTTTTGATGCGTTTTGTTATTTGATTTTGCCATGTGATTATGGACTTTCCTGATTGATTTTCCTCTGAGTTCAGTATTTTGTGATTTTACTTTCTAATACCATATCTTCTTAAAACAAATAAAAGATACCTTTTTCTAAATTCGTTTAGATATACTGATAATGTGTTTGTCATTCAACGAACCAAATTGAAGAGAATGCACGAAGTTCATTTATCCCAGTAAACTTTTTATTAAGAGTACAACTACGATTTGCTTAGGTTTTTTTTGTGTGGGGTTAATAAAAAGTTTTGAAAATTAACATAGGTTGACGACCTTTACCCAGAATCTATGGAAAAAATAACGGTTTCATGTAATTAATTCATAAAATAAAAATATTCATTCATAAATCAAAAGATGCATCCAAAAAATCAAAATATTCATTCATAAAATCGAAATATACATTTAGAAAATCAAAATGTTCATTCAGAAAATCTCAATATATATTCAGAAAATCAAAATATTATTTCATAAATCAAATATGCATTCATAAGATCAAAATATTATTTCATACAATCAAAATATGCATTCATAAAGGACATGGTACGATAAGGCCCGTTTTTGCCCCCCCCCCCCCCCTCCATATTTTCTCATTTTCTAAATTTTGTTTTAGAAAGCTATTTATCACGTTAAAATATTCCCTTAGGTTTGAAGATTGTTTGAATGAACTTTAAAATCATTAATTTCAGAAAACTGGTGAGGAAAGGGGGTAAAAGGGCATCAACAACGCCAGAAAGAAGGAAAAAATAATGATGTTTGGCCATTGTTTCTACGTGCGCCTACGTGATCCAGAAATAATTATAGTGATTTAGACAGCAAAACAGTTCTCATGACATTGGAATAAAAAAAATGCCTGGGTCACGTTGGCGCAGGTACTAAGAAAATTTGTTGTAAAATCACCTTCAAAATGAATAATAACTACAATATTTGAATAATAACAGAAAGTTAACCCCCTCTCACCTCACCCAGTTGCGAAAATTAGTGGTTTTTAAATTTATCCAAACGAACTTCAAACCTCGGGGAACGTTTTAACATAAAAAGTAGCTTTCCAAAACAGAATTTGAAAAATGAGAAAATACGGGGACCAAAAACAGGCCTTATAGTACCTAGTCCATTTAAATATTCTTTCATAAAATCAAAATTTTCAATCATAATATCAATATATGCATTCATAAAATCAAAATGTTCTTAAAAAAATCAAAATGTTCTTAAAAAAATCCAAATGTTCTTAAAAAAATCAGAATATTCATTCATAAAATCAAAATACGCATTCATTAAATCAAAAAATGTATTCATAAAATCAAAATATTCTTGCATAAAATCAAAATATGCATTAATATAATCAAAACATTCATTCATCAAATCAAAATATTCATTCATGAAATCAAAATATTCATTCATGAAATCAAAATATTCATGAAATCAAAATATGCATTAATGAAAATAAAATATGCATTAATAAAATCAAAATATTCATTCATAAAATCAAAATATGCATTAATAAAATCAAAATATTCATTCATAAAATTAAAATATTCATTCATGAAATCAAAATATTCATTCATAAAATCAAAATATGCATTAATAAAATCAAAATATTCATTCATAAAATCAAAATATGCATTAATAAAATCAAAATGTTCATTAATAAAATCAAAATATTCATTCATAAAATCAAAATATGCATTAATAAAATCAAAACATTCATTCATCAAATCAAAATATTCATTCATGAAATCAAAATATTCATGAAATCAAAATATTCATTCATAAAATCAGAAAATTTTATGCATAAAATCAAACTACTGATTCATTAAATCAAAATATTCATTCATTTATTGATTTCATATGTTAACATCATTTTAACTATCGTGTCTACATAGGTAATTCAAAGACGATTTGATGGTTCCGAAGATTTCTTTAGATACTGGCATGACTACAAAACTGGATTTGGACACGTTGCTGGGGAACACTGGCTTGGTAAGTTTTAGTTTGTGGCCCGGATTTTGTTTTTTTTTTCTCAATGGATTTATGAATTTCGTACATCGGTATACACTTGTTGCCTTTATTTAAGTACATGTAATGCATTTACTTTATAAATGTTAATGATTTTTCATTGAATATTTAGCCTTGACTTTTGAACACCATCAAAATGAAAATGAAAAAAATATGAAAGTGTGCGCCAGAGGCTCTTTTCTGGATTTTGCTTAAAACTAAAACTTTGATAGTATAAATACTTGGTGGTATTTTATCTAAAGAAACCTAAAGAGAAAATTAAAAACTGCATGAGGTCAAATATGCCTGTTGAAGATGGAACCTTTGTTCTTAAAAAATCCTTAATTCTTATACGCTATTTTCTGTTTTCATGCCTCCCATGATTATTTATTTTAAATATAAATTATGTTTGTTCAGTGAACCGGATATACGAAAGTGATTTAATTTATACAGTGATGCTTATCAGGTGAAAATGCATTGATTATTTAGATATGATTATGTATGTAAAACTATTGTTTAAACTCATTTGATATTTTCCCTGGTCAAGTGAGGCTGTTAAAACAGTGACCCCTAAGTATGCGACCTGGACTACTCAGGTATTTATATATCAGAAAATGATTGAATAAAATATTTGTTATCGTTAAAAAAATTATAAATTATTAATTTCTGTAAGAAATGACCACATTTACGCAATAACGCAACAAAGATCCTACAAAGCACGATTCGACCTTGAAGATTTTGAGGGACGAACGAGATACGCCATCTACACTACGTTCAGTATTGGTAACGGAGAAACAAATTACACACTGAGTTTGAAGGGCTATAGTGGAAATGCAGGTAGCAACATTTTATGTCCTATTTATGGGCATTGTGTTTTCTTGTCTGTGGGTCCGTTTGTTTGTCCGTTCTGTCGTCCGTTCGTCCGTTTGTCCTGCTTCAGGTTGAAGTTTTTGGTCGAGGTAGTTTTTGATGTAGTTGAAGTCCAATCAACTTGAAAGTTAGTGCACATGTTCCTTATGATATGATCTTCCTAATTTTAATGCCAAATTAGAGATTTTAATCCATTTTCATGGTCCACTGAACACAGAAAATGATAATGCGGATGCGGTATCCGTGTACTCAGGACACATTATTGTTGAGTTTTCTTTTGTTTGCAAGTTGATACAATAAGAATGTTTTTTTTAAAGAAGGTGTTAAAGGGGCATTAGCTCTGAGAATTTAAAAGATGAACAATTTTTTTCCCCAATAATTAATGATAGGTAAATTATTATTTGCAATAAGCATCTAGTTTTATATTTCAATACAGATACAGCGTGTCCAGCTATTAAAGGGGCACTAGCTACGATATATATAAAAAAATCTATTAAAGTTTTGGCTCAATCGTTAATGAAATAGTGAAAAAATAATTAGATTTTCAACAGGCAATATGGTTCAATTTTGTCAAAAAAAGCTAACAAACATTGATTATGAATTAATTAGACCTCATTGAATCGGTATTCAATTTAACCCCTTCGCCTGAGATGAATAACACGTGTATTGCATGTGTAAAATTATTTTAAGGAAAAGAATGTCAACATTGAAAATGAAACAAAGGTAAATTATTTGATTGACTGATTCGAACTACAAAAAAAATCATTCTTGTGCAGGTAAAAACGATGATAAACCTTAATTTTTCGTCTATAATATGGAATTAGATAGACCTAGAATTACCAACAGCACGCATTTGCTTAATCTATTTATATCTTCATTTATGTTAACATCGTTATATGGTCATGGGATGACTTAAGAAGTCAACTCGAAAATCAATTAAATGGCATCTAAACTAAAATACACACAAAAACGAAGCTACGTATTTCCATGCCCTATTCCCTGTTAAATTGTTTATTTTAACTCTTAATAGTTTTGATAAATGTTTTACATTGTTACGTGTAACTGATGAGTCTTATGTAGACGAAACGCGCGTCTGGCGTACTAAATTATAATCCTGGTACCTTTGATAACTATTTACACCACTTGGTCGATGCCCCGAGGGTATCACCAGCCAAGTAGTCAACACTTCGGTGTTGACCTGAATATCAACAATGTGGTCATTTTTATAAATTTCTTGTTTTCAAAACTTTGAATTTTTCGAAAAACTAAGGATTTTCTTATCCCAGGCATAGATTACCTTAGCCGTATTTGGCAGAACTTTTTGGAATTTTGGATCCTAAATGCTCTTCAACTTTGTACTTGTTTGACTTTATAAATATTTTGATATAAGCGTCACTGATGGGTCTTATGTAGACGAAACGGGCGTCTGGCGTACTTAATTATAATCCTGGTACCTTTTATAAACAATTATAAATCAAATATGAGAATTTGATTAGATCGGTGAACATGAATTTGACAGCTAGTGCCCCTATAAACGAATGTCAACACTTAAAGTGAAACAAGGATAAATCAAACGGCATTTGCTTAACTGATTCGACCCACAAAAACCAAATCTTATCCACGTAATAACAAGGATTCAGATATTTGTCTAATCTATGATATGAAATCAAACAAACCTTGGAGAAAAAAAAACATTTGCACGTGTTCACTATATTTTTTTAACTATGTTTATGTTTATATCGAATCACACTGTTCGGGTGCCACCTCGATGGTTATATAAATTAATTACCAGTAGATGGCGGCTAGACGTAAAATACAAACGAAATGCTGATGCATATTATCTATCGCATGTAATGATGTATTGTAAATTGTTTATTTTAACCATTAATAATTTGGATATATACATATTAGTATGTTATAGTTTAAATATACGAATTTGAGTCAAATCGATGAACATAATGCCGATTTAATTGAAAAAAGGGTTTAAGCTGAAGTTGTTACGTTTGCTAAATCACACTGCTTTCATAACTTTATTTCCTAATTGTCCTCTTTTCGTTGTTAACATTTCTGATTGCGATTTATCACGAGGATTTCACCTGCAATAAGTATTTTTTACGATTGGCGCTAAAAGTAAAACAGGACTTGCTATCTAACAAAACACATGCATTCACGTCTGTTTTTTGTGTAATTCCTGTCGCTCAACTTTAAATTTTATGTTGTTGATAAAGGTATGTGTGGGTAATACGTCAATGCAACATAATGACTACATAGGGGAAAATACTGTTAATCACAACAGACTCAAGCCTATACAATATGTTTAGCTTTTAAACGTCCAGATTATATACAAGTTGTGAATAAATCTAAGAAATGCAAACAAGTTCTGCCATGTAAACAAAATACCAACAAACATTAAGTATGACCACTTTTGACTGTGACCCTGACGTTGGAAAGGTACAGTTATATCAGTATACCCTATGTTGCTATATATGTGTCAGTGCAATATCTGTTTTCCTGCAGTTTATTATGATTTTTACTTATTGAATCTCTTGACTCTTCTTCGCCTATTATTTTTCTGATTTGAAAAGATGTTGCCCTTGAAGATTAAAATAATAAGAAATTTTAATGTTATTCAAATGAAGATCAGTAAATGCTACTAGATGGAATTAGAAGTAGCGCTTTTTAAAAATAAAATCAGAACACATGATTAAACCAGTGTTGACTTTTACATTACCATGGCAATAGAAGTGATCAATTAGACCTGTTTCTTGTGCCTGTTCGATGTCAGGAGCCTCTGGCCTTTGTTAGTCTTGTATTATTTTTAATATTAGTTTCAAGTTGTGTAATATTTGGAGTTTTGTATGACTAGTATATATTTGTTTATAGGTCAGCTGAAGGACGCCTCTGTGTGCGTGAATTTTTCGCTACATTAAAGACCTATTGGTGGCCTTCTGCTGTTGTCTGTTCTTTGGTCGGGTTGTTGCCTCACATTCCCCATTTCAATTCTCTATTTTACTTTGTCGTATTGTTTGTTCCGTTGAGACGTTCCGTCTTTTCCCCTGCTTTTACATTACTTGTCCCACGTGACACCTGACATTTGTTTATTGACTACAAGATGAACCGCGCCAGATTCAATGCCTTTACAGTACCTCAGATGCAGGAATATATCAAAGATATTTGTTCCCCAAACACAAAGTTTTACCATTGTTTGTAAATTTGTTTATATTTTCGAGGAAAAAAACTTGTCGGGAATTGCGCGACGTTGGCCGCTTACGTTACGCATAACCGCTTACATCAAATATAATATGAAAATCGACTTTAGTAGAAAAAAAAACTTTTTTACTATGTTTAAACCAAGAGCTTCATTGGTCAGTATGCATGTTGCATTTTCGGTCAAAATGATAATGAGGGTTCGAAATAAAGAGCCTCAATAATTCCAATTAGCTCTAAAAAAAAAATTGAAAGACCATAACTTTTTAACTAAGTGCTGTCATCTTATTAATTTAAACAAAGTGTGGAAAAAAGCTTTTCTTACACCATTTCATTAATGTATGTATTTTAACAGGAGATGCTATTAAACCTGAACGTACAAAAGCCAGAATCAATGGAATGATGTTCAGTACACGTGACCGAGACAATGATCCTTCCACGACTAAACATTGTGCTGTTAAAAATCAGGGAGGATGGTGGTTTAATCAGTGTACACAAGCAAATATAAACGGCATTTACGGCATGAATGTAACGGACGAAACCAATATCAACTGGAAGACCTGGCAAGATGATACTCCATTGAAACAAACAAGAATGATGATAAAGCCGAACTGATAATAGAAGAAGAAATGAATAAATCTTTTGTTCATTTGTAGAGGTTTAAAAATTGTGTCGTATACTTGACAACGTCAAACATTTCCACTTATGTTGTAAAATAGACGAATATTAAGAGTATATCTATTTGAAAAGTTAGATGCAGCACTATGAATTTATTTTTACTCTGTGTTGATAATCATGTGAAATGAATAGTCTCCTTTTCTAAGCCGTCAGTAGGGTAAGAACTGAGGCAACATAAATGTTCATGTCTTTGTTTTGTATTCCCCTGAATAAATAAGATATTTCTATGGCAGTTTTTTTATTGCCTTTGTTTATCACAACTTGTGTATGTGACAATTATGCCATTGGTTTATATGAATAATACGGTAAGTGAGTATAACCTAGAAATTGAAATCGGAAGGTTGTTTAAATTTGTAATTAACTAGATGAGAAATATCATTTTTTTCTGGATTCTAAACTGAACTAAATTTTAAGAGATCAAGTATTTTTAAAAATCAATAACATAAAACATAGTTTTACAATGTGTTAACCCTTGTTCAATCATATTCAACTTTTAAATCTTGCATCTGAACAGTCGACTGCAGTTGGTGGCTTGGTAAATCAATCTTTTTAGTTGCGAAAATGAGGTCCATTTAAAAATAAGGAGATGCGGTATGATTGCCAATCAGACAACTATCCACCACACCTCACATAGATTGAATGTAAGCAGTAATAGGCAACCGTATGGCCTTCAAGAGTGAGAAAAAAATCAATACCGGATAGTCAGCTGTAAAGATGCGACATGATAAATATGAAACAGTGTAATTGATAAAACTTAAAGCATAATGTAAAACAAAAAACAATGTACGAAAAACCATTTACGACAGACTCGAACCAACTACAATTTGTACTGATTGATATTTTAGCTTATCCGCATGATTTTTTCATTAGTTGTTATTGGTCTGCAACTGCGAGTTCTCAGATTTGTACGAAGTGTCATTTTGTTTTGGGATGTATGACGATACCATGGGTAAGCCATCATTTCTCGTATGGCGCAAACTAATCTAAACTTAAACATTTAACACCGCATAATTCTTGTATGACAGTGTAGAGAAAAACAAATTTGAAGACATTAACTGGAAAAAACATAGCGGATAACTTTTTGTCATGTCTTTGCTGTCACCAACTTCTTTTTATTTACACCAATATTACACTTGTAGAAAGTGAAATAACGTATTATAAACCAAAATCACAACAGAAAAACAGAAAAAACATCATCACTTCATCAAAGGGAGTAGTTTTTTTTACAACAGCATCCAAAAATGCAGTAATGCCGCTATACTGATCGAAAATGAAAATAATATGTAAACTCATATATTTTTCTCACATAGATATGTCTGAATTCAACAGTATTTATCGTCGGTACTTGCTGCAAACGAATAATTTTTTTTTCAAAAGCGCGCCATTTTTCAGTTGACGTCGGCTAAGGCTAAATAGTCCAATTTTCGGCGTAGGAGTACTGAGCGCCGCCGAATTACATTTTGACCAAAAAGGCACACCTGGTTGTCCAACTTGCCACGTCTAGTCTGTTACTATTGTTGCTATGGTTACAGTAACAGTATAGACACTAGTAGATAGAAACGTCGTTTAAAAGTTTATAATTTTATGAAGTTGAACACATGATGAAATTTTTCGTTGGATGTACTCATTAAAATGTCATACGTCTTGATCTTCGCAATTTAACATTTGCAGATGCAGTTTGCTATCGATAACATAATAATAAAAAAAAAAAGGTAACATGATATATCTTAATATGGAACCAATTTTATAAAAGAACAAATGCTGAACATTATGAATTGTAATCTCAGACTTGCATTACTGGTTGTTATTTTACAAATTTTAAGTGTCATTTTCAGTACAGCATGGAAAATTGACAAATAATCTGTCTTTTCACATATATGTATATTGAAGTTAATACTCCTGAAAACCATCTATCGGTATAGGAAGATGTGGTGTGAGTGTCAATGAGACAACTCTCCATCCAAATAACAATTTTAAAAAAGTAAACCATTATAGGTCAATGCACGGAGCCTTGACTCACACCGAACAACAAGGTATAAAGGGCTCCAAAATTACTAGTGTAAAACCATTCAAACGGGAAAACAAACGGTCTAATCTATATGAAAAAACGAGAAACGAGAAACACGTATAAATTACATAAACAAACGACAACTACTGTACATCAGATTCCTGACTTAGGACAGGTGCAAACATCTAGTTGACTACGAAAAAACATAACATTTTATCTAAACCACTTCTAAATAAACCGAAATTACTTTGAACATGGTAACAGGAGAGTCAAATTTTACACCACCTATCAACTAATGTTTCAATATACCGGTGTTCGTGTATGACATTATCAAGATCGGATCTTGTTATAAGTTCAGTTGTTAGTACAGTTTGTTTTGATTTGCCAATGTCGAGGGTTGTTTGAATAAATGAATTTCAATCCATCTAGTAATTTCAAAATTTGACAATTTGAAATGACCAATAAAATGTTGCACAGACGATTCAAGTTTACTATACTCATTGGTATTCGGAAAGTTTAGTTTATAAATTGGATAAACTGATGGTTGATAATGTTTGATTTTGTCAGATTTTTGGGACTTTCACCTTTTAAATTTATCTTGAAGTTTGGGATTTTTATAATTTATTTAATTAAATGATCTTATATGAGTCAAGCCATAACGGATGAAAAAAGAGCGGGACACAAACCAGTCTATATAGTTAAGGTATTTAAATTAAAAAAAATGTTCTATTATATTAGGAAGAAATTGTTAGCAATACATATAAATGAACTAGCTGCATACAAAGAGTTTATTGCTATACAGATGTCTTGACAAACTAAGTGTAATCTTAGACTTGCATTACTGATTGTTATTTTACAAATTTTAAGTGTCATTTTTCAGTACAGTATGGAAAATTGACAAGTAATTTGTCTTTTAACATATATGTATATTGAAGTTTATTCTCTTGAAAACCATCTAGTTGACTACGAAAAAAACATAATTGTATAATTCTATAATGTGGCATACCAATCTCTGATAAACAATAAAAGTTCATTTATATGTTTTGGAGTTTATTAAACGTCCATTTTCACTGAACTAGTACACAATTTTATTTAGGGGCCAGCTTAGGACCACCTTCGGGTTTACTCGCTGAGTTAAAGGCCATTGGTGGTCTTCGGCTGTTGTCTGCTCTTTGGTCGGGTTGTTATATTTTCGACATATTGATTTCCCCATTTCCATTTCTCAATTTTAATCTTTCCAAATAGCAGAGAATAAAGAATTAAAAGAACGTATGGTTCTGAGTCTGATGTGCACATATCTGTTAATGACATCATAGAAGAAAGGCAAACAGAGAAGCGATTGGTTTAAGCTTTAGATTCTAGGTACTGAAGTTGTTGATTCATATTTTTTATATTTTACTTAGTTTCCCATTTTTTTTTTTGTGCTATTATTTTCTTTTTGGTCGTATTCAGAAAACGATCTTTTAGCTTTTAGCATTCCTGTTGTAGGTGGGTCTCGAGGTGCGATTAGAAAGCAAAATGTTATTACAGTGTAGTTTCATTTTGTTTACCCTTGTTTTATATTTGACACAAATTGCACTTTATCAAGAAAGTGTCTAATTTCATATACTGGTTATACTATGCAACAACAAAAATGTTATTGACGGTCTTGTCACTTTACTACCAACTACAAAAACTGTTTTGTTTTGCGTTTTAATATTGATGATCGAAATTAATAGTTATTATTGTTGAGTTTTAATTTATCAAACAATAATTTATAGTTTGTCCAAAACTTTTCAACGATTTTTCAACTTAATCACATATAACTTAAATTGTAGCTCTGGTCGCGATATATCCTTTTTGTGCTCATGCGGCGTAAAGCAAACACCAATCAATCAATCAATAAAATTAATTACAATATATTTTGTAACCAGTCAAAATTAACTCCCTTCAATATTTTATAAAAATTGTCAGATTTATTGTTTTTATCTAGAGTTGTTTAAAAAATGTCAATTAAGGGGACTGTGCATAATGTGCACATATGGCTTAGCTTTTCTTTTAGCGAATCAAAAATCGGACTTATTTATGAAACTATAAATTGAATTAATTCAAATTGTGATATGTAACCTCTTTAAAGGATTAACAGAATTTGAAATATCAACAAAGTTCAAATTTATTTATGTGTTTAATTAATCATACGAATCATACAAAAGAGATGTTTTTAAACGTTCTATTAGTACTTAAGACAGGATGTTTGAATCAATGCTAACTGAATCATACAAAACAGGTTTATAATCTTAGACAATCTAAAACTTGTGAAAGTAAACAGCAAATCATTTATCTAATAAGTTGTGTCAGGTTCTTCAAAGTGGTCGATCGTCATATAAGACAAGGAATTAGAATGTCATTTGAAAAAATTACGGCAACAGTAGTTTATTGATGTTCAAATCACATAAATCGAATAAAAAGAAACCAAACAGGCAAGTAATTTGGAAATTTTGCCTTGAAACAGGCCATCTACAGATTTCTCGAAAAGTTGTTGCAAGGATTTTTTGTCGTGCAAATAAAGTTATTATAGATACCAGGATTCAATTTTGTATAAACGCCAGACGAGCTCAGCATCTACAAAAGACTTATCAGGGACGCTCGAATCCAAAAAAGGTAAAAAGGCCAAATAAAGTACGAAAATGAAGAGCATTGAAGACTAAAATTCCTAAAAACTTTGTCAAATACATCTAAGGTAATATTTTCCTGCAGTAGAAAAGCCTTAGTACTTTTTAATTAAATTTTGTAACAGTTAATTTATAAATATGACCATATCAATGATAATTCATATCAACACAGAAGTGCTGACTACTGGGCTGATGATACCTTCGGGTGAATAGAATTCATCAGCAGTGGCATCTACCCATTGACTGGAATATGGCAGTTGTTGTCTTTTCGTTTGATGTGTTTTGTCATTTGATTTTGTCATTTGATAGGGACTGAACGGCCGAATTTTTCTCGGAGTTCAGTATTGTTGTGATTTTACTTTTTAACTCGTCATAGAAATCAGGATAAAATTTTGTATTTACGCCAGACGCGCGTTTCGACTACAAAGAGCGTCTCACTTTCGATTGTTAAACTATCATGTTTAAGTAAATTTGGTGTCAAAAAATGATTTCCAAATCTTTTTTAGAATTCTTATTCCTTCAAAACTAGTCCAATGTTTTAGATTGGTTTAATGTCAGAACAATGTACGTGTTTAAAATAATTATTTAGTCGCCGATTTAAATTGTGTACAAATCTTTTAGTTGTCGATATATAAGTATAATCTGCTAGTATTTTTCGGTGTATGGTAACGGGATAGATTGGCAAAGTAGGACTATTCGCAAGAACTAGATCTTCGTTCTAAACAGTTCTATATCGTCTTGAATTTTATACTACAATGAAGATATCAATGTTGCTTTGAGATGACCAAAATATGTTTATGTTGAAGGAGGGATGACGATATATCTGATATGAAAAATGACATGTTATGCTCTTTTTTTCAGAAGCTTATACAATCAAGAAAAATATCAGTTCAATATATCGATCCTTTTAGTGGTTGCAAAGTAGAGGGTCAAAAGTGAAAAGTGAAAATTTCACGGACTACAAACGCCAAATGTTATACATCTGATATGAAATATGTCTAGCATATACCCCACCAGAGGAGAACACCAACAGTTTTATAGTATTTTTTTATACTGTTGACGATAAAAAAAATCAACAAAACATAAATGACATGTAACCAATGTAATGAATTTTTTTGTCATTTACCTCAGCATGAGATATACAGAAATAAACTATTTTAAAAAAAAACTATGACAAAATACATTTATTGTATATTTTATTAAGTGCATTTTACATAATATATTTCTATAGTTCTATATGCCTATAGTTGTTAATGTCTGTGTCATTTTGGTCTCCTGTGGACAGTTGTCTCATTGGCAATCATACCACATCTTCTTTTTCATATTTTATGTTTTTCACTGGAAAGCCAAGAAATATAATGTTTACAAATTTCACTATCTTCCTCTGTCAGCATTGTTTCCCCGTTTGCAGATAAAATTAAACAACGTTTTGAAAACCCGGTTGTTTTAGAAGCAGATGACGAAATATGTTGAACCGGTACCATATACCGACTCTAATTTTGTCGTCATATGCTGCAGCTATTCGTATAATATCAAAATCAGTACCTGAAAAAAAAATCATAATTAGTCTTTGAAATAAATACTAGAAAAATTGTCGGCCGAGTATTGATCTTGCGATGCACAATAGCAAATTACCATGCAGCATAATTAATCTCTTTTTCAAGTACTGTAACTTTATTCTCAGTTGGACTTTAAATTTATTTATAACATATAGGTAATACATTTATTTATTACATATAGGTAATACTTTTTTAAACGCAATTAAGATACAAAAATCAACTCAATTCAATACATATGCATGCTATCATATCCAAATCATATTGGCTATAAAGTTGCAATTTAAGATAGATATGATTAACCTATTTAAATAAACGGATGAATTACTATCAAAATTTTATCGTCTTTGGTTTTGTCAATGGGCCATGATAAAATGATTTAAATGTATATTATCGATCACTTTATACTGCTTGGTGACGTGTCTTCTTAAAAGATGTGTATATACCTACCTACTTACCTTTTTACTTCCTTATTTCTAGAATTGTAAGTAGATGTTTTGTACCAATTTCTTTTAATTTTTCTATTTTACTAGAATATATCTTCAAATTTAGATAACAGCTGTATTTAATTTTACGTATCTTATTTTAATTAACTTTTGTCTGTACACGTCCGAAGATTAACTCCTGCAAAAAAGACATAGGCAATTCGTTTAAAATTTAGTCGAAACTCATATATTTAACATATATATCAAATAGTACTGAGTCTACCTCAATTTCAAAATATGAATCTTTGAATGGATGTTTCTTTATCAAATAAATTCGAAAGATTGTTTTGGAGAACTCAATTTGCCTTAAAGTTTACAGCCATGCAGTAATAAAATGATTATTTACATAAACTGAATTACAGCATGGGACACCTATCCAACAGAGCGAAGAAGATCTAAGTATAAATTGGTAGTTGGAAGAAACACATGTCTATCGATCGGAATTTGTAATTCTGATGAATTTTAAACTCAGAAAATAGGGATAGAGAAATGACACTACACAATATAAAACAGAAACAGACAGCAACTTTAAAAAAGGGAATGTGTCAAGGTGATACTTCAGTGAATTAGACCTTTAAAAAGAAAGACTTCAATCTACAGTGGTGAGTTATTGTTCGGGCGAATTTGGTTTTATTTAAGTTTTTATTTGTCATATAGCTCTTCAAATGTTCCTGTTCTAATTCATCCTTGGCTTTCAAATATTCGACTTTGAGTGTTCATAGACGCATGAAATGTATGAAGTGTTGTTTTACAATTGTTTTCATAGGTGCAGTTATTGTCAAGATTATTGCATATGAATAGCAATGTGTGTTCACCTTTCTATATAGTAAATAGTTATCAAAAGTACCAGGATTATAATTTTGTACGCCAGACGCGCGTCTCGTCTACACAAGACTCCTCGGTGACGCTCATATCAAAATATTAATAAAGCCAAACAAGTACAAAGTTGAGGAGCATTGAAGATCCAAAATTCCAAAAAGCTGTGCCAAATACGGCTAAGGTAATCTATGCCTGGGATAAGAAAATCCTTAGTTTTTCGAAAAATTCAAAGTTTTGTAAACAGGAAATTTATTAAAATTAGTAAGCCTATTATATGGATTTTCTGAATCTGCAACTCTTTTCACAAATCTGTGTAACTTTTAAACTATTATTGATAATATAAAGAGTATCTTTTGTACGTTTTGCCTGTTGTTATCTTTAAACGAGATAATATTTTTCCAATTGAAAGTAGAAGGACCATTTTTCTAACGTTTAATCTCTCTATTTCAGGTAGTAGAAGAGGAAAATGTCAAAATCCTTAAAAAGTAATTACAATGACAATGACATTTAAGTGATTAAGTTAAAAGTGAAAACAAAACAAGCTGTTTAATGTGAAACACACTGTTCAAACACTCAACAGATAAGTTATGATTTTCATGCAATTTATTTTATTGTTAATACTGTAAACCAACTTATTTTCAAGGATATTTTTTTCGCATTATGCCCTATACACTAGTAACACTGTTCGTGGAGATTTGATATCGCGATTTTAAAATTTTAAAGATATCAGTGTTTTATACATTCGTTACTATTTATTTTTGCGTAATATTTTTACTCACGAAAGTCGCGAAAACAAATCGCTCCTGAAGTTAGTTTTTTTACAGGAATTTTTATTAATACTTTACAAAATATATAAAAGGAGTTACATCAAAAAATCTATTTGACAATCGAGCACAACCACCAGCAATCGACACAATGGTCGACTCCTCCGAGAAAACAGATGTACAAAGAACAAAGAAAATCACATGACCCAACACTGCTTTACTTAGTAAAGACACACCATGTCATTGGGCTAAACCAGTTTTACGTACGAACAAACCACTCATTTGGTTAATTTAGACTATATTTCATTAATGTAAAACACACATACTAAACAGGCACGTTGAATCTGCAAAAAAGGGTGACCACTACACTTAAATAAGTAAATAAAATACAACATGTTAGTTTGGAAAGTAAGATCAAAATGGCCTCGCACCAACATGAAGCTATCCACAGCTGTTTGTCAAATACTGCAATTCAGGAAAACAAAACAAAAAACCAGAAACAACACGCTTAACAGTTTTCAAAGCAAGGTTTGGCTAGCCACAAAACCAGGTTCAACCCACCATTTTTTTCTTAAAATGTCCTGTACCAAGTCAGGATAGTTGCCATTGTTAAAGTATAGTCTGTTTCTGTGTGTGTTGCATTGTAGTGTTGTGTTTCTGTTGTGTCGTGGTTCTCCTCTTATATTTGATGTGTTTCCCTCAGTTTTAGTTTGTAACCCGGATTTGTTTTCTTCTAAATCGATTTATGAATTTCGAACAGTGATATACTACTGTTACCTTTATTCATGAAGTCTCATCCTATAATCCAATTGAAAATGGCGGTATTTAGACCCTAGAAAGATAGAACAATGTAACCTAAGTTGACTTGTTTGTAGATCACGAATGTAGGTAAATTCCAGCTCGAGCACAGATGTTTTTGGGGTTGAGCGTTGAGGATGAGAGTTCATTATTCAAAACATTTCTGGCGCACCGACATTTATAAAGTTTTAATTTCATTAATCTTAACACCAATACAGTAAAATGTCTTAGTTCAATACTGCTCGAGGCAGTTGCAGCCTGAGTTTAAGTTCAATTTAACAATTCATATACTGAATAGCAACACTTTGGAGAAGGATATTTCTCTCGAATTTTATATGGTTATAGATCCATTCAAGATAGATTTACGAATATTGAATATTTATAAACTACTGTAACCGTTTCCTTTTATAACATATTTTTAATGTGTATGTCTACAGCTTTACCTAACTCGTATATTTTCATAATCATTTTGCTATTTAGAAATTTTAAACATAAACAGACTGACTACGATGATGATATGCTAATCAGAATAATTAATATTCTATTGTACAGCACCAAGAAGTAAATCTATAGAAAAAAATGATTTTAAGTTAGTTGCAGCCATCGATTTTGGAACAACATTTTCAGGGTATGCTTTTTCATCAAAAGATGACTACAAGAGCAATCCCCTTCTTGTATATGCTATGGTGTGGCCAAATGAAGTTTACCAGTCATCGAAAACATCGACCACTATTTTGTTAGATGCAGACAAAAAGTTTCACTCTTTTGGATTCCAAGCTGAGACGGATTATGCTAATTTAGCACAGGATGACAAACACCGTGACTGGTATTACTTTCGTAGATTTAAAATGGTCCTCTTCGAGAATATGGTAAGTGCAATCGAGTCTTTTTACCAAAAACATTTATTAGGAAATCGAATTATCGAGAAATTTTAACTTTTTATCTGATTATGAATGTATTTTTCCTAAAAAAAACCCAAATAAAACTCTTAGAAAGTGACTTAGCTATAAATTATGCAATTTCATACATCGAACGAATGAACATGATTGAATTTTCACCTTTCCTTATTGTTGAAAAATCTGAAATAAGAGTATAATTATAATAAACCAACAGATTTGTTATTTACTTACAAAAAGTATAAATCATGTTTTAAGCATAAATATTTCTTAAAATGAAAAAAGTGAAGCCGACCTAATCAAATTTTGAATACAACACTTTCTTAAAAGTTCCTATGTAAAAAAAAAAAAAAAATGATTCTGCTTACGATTTAAGGATGTACTTAGGTGAGGTTTTGGAATTTGTGTTAGATGTTCGGAATCCTTGTTTTTTACCATATGATACAAGATAAAACATTTTGCCCCATAGCACCCATTTATCTTTTTATATAAGACTTAATAGCCCATGAAAGGTCATTTGCCAAAATTTAAGCAAATTCTTGATTTATTTTCTTTTGATTTGAGACCCAAATAATATCAATGCAAATATAAGGTAAAAGTCCGAGTCAGCCTTTTCCCGCCATATTTCAAAAATCAAATATCTCGAAAAGGAGCTCCATGACCTATCAATATTTTTAGCTTATTTTTTTTCTTAACTAATGCTCCTCCGATTAAAAATATCAATTTTAAATTCTTGATTGTTTTTTAATTTCACCTAAGGACATCCTTAAAGCGAAAAGGTAGGAAGTCTTTTTCGAGTAGTTTATAAGATATTATGAAAATTAAAGTATACAGAATACAGTATTCTTCTTGAAGTTTTAAATAATACTCGGTACAAGCTGCGTTTGGACTGCAAAAAGGGATTCCGCGCTTCTTTGCGACGTAGACGTTTGATTCGCTTTCCTATAGACGCCAAAGTGTGGCTATATCAGTTGATGGCTAAAGCCATCAGTAATTTTCCGTTTGATTTTACTATTTTTGAATTTTATTTTATAACTTATTTTACTTAGAGTTCACGAGGCATAGCCATTTTATTACTTGCGAAATGAAGTGGAACTATTGAAGTAAATGACTAAATATTCTCTCTATGGAAGATCGTTGCAAACTATGCGTTTGTCAAACGATTTCGATTATCTGCAGAATGACTTTGTATTTTAAATTTAATGACATGTCATTAATGTTTACTGAGTTTTAGAATTTTCCTTTGAGTTCGAATATCATAAATCGATTAAGAAGATAAATCAAGGTTACAAACACACACTCCAAAAGAGCAAGAACGAATCGATATGCGTCTTCTGTTGTTCACACATCATCGTCATTGGAATCCACACTCGGTCGTAATTTCTCAATTACGACATAAATCTAATCGGTTAAATTGCAGGTTATACAAATATTCTGGTATATAGTGATCTAAAACTTCGAAAATTATGACAGGTGTTACTAGTATTTGAACTGGACAACACCGTACTTTATATCATTTTTGATATATTTTCTACAAATACTAGCAAATTGTTACTCTATTATAGAATATAGATATGGATATGATGTTAAAAGATGAAACTGGCAAAGAAATGCTAGCATTAGACGTGTTTTCTGCTGCTATTAGTTATCTAAAAACCAATTTGTTAGACATGTGTAAAAGGCAACACTATTTATACAATGGAGATCAAATACGATGGATTCTTACTGTTCCAGCATTATGGAATGATCGAGCTAAACTGTTTATGAGACAGGCAGCTAACCAGGTTAGATTCTGTTTTTCCGAAAAATTTCGGTAATAACTAAATAAACTGTCCTTTCCTAGCTTAAGATATTTCAGTTTTACACGAGAAACTCTACACTAAAAATTACGACTAAAGGGATGACTTTTTGCTCCCTATTGTATATTTTACATTTTTGGAAGGCGATGTTCCTTTGTCAATTTCGTATGGTGTTTATGTACCACAACTCTTTCTCTATGCTCGTGTTAGTTGAGAAATTTTATATTTCAAGTAATGTAGTCTTTGTATTACTGATAATCATGTCAGGGATTTTGTTACCCGAAATTCTTAAAATCTTTGCTAAATTTTTCCATAGTTAAAAATATTTGGTCCGAAAATTTATAAACGGTATATTACAATAGAATTAAACAGATTAGGATGTGTGTCTTCAAACCAGTAAAGCCCTCGACATTCTGTCTATGCCTGTTTTAAGTAATGAGCCTATTATTGAGTGGTGGTTATCAGTTGCTATATTCCCCATTTGTTTTCTTTCATAATGTTGTTAATAAATCAGGCCATTAGTTTCTCATTAGAAATGTTTTACATTCGTCCTATGCGGTATGGGTTTTGCTTATGATTGAAGGCCTACTGTGACCTTTAGAGTTAGTTTCTGTGTCATTTTGTTTCTTGTGGAGGGTTGTATTATAAGCAACTAACCCACATCTTCTGATTGTTATACAAACAATAAACTACGCATGAACATTTTATTTTCGACTTCGAAAGGTCATGGTCATTTTCATAAATAGATCATGATAATTTACTTAAAACATATGATTCATAAGATGTAAACTGACTAAAAGTAATTATCAGAAGTCATCTCTAGTCTTAGTTTGAGTGGAGATGTTTGGTTTTAACAGGGTAACCTCTATGGTCAACCTTTAAAGAAGTATATACCTTATAAATAAAGCCATCGATTGACATTTTACAGGCAGGAATATCACAAGGTCAACTAGTAGTTGCACTGGAACCTGAGGCGGCATCTCTTTACTGTATTGAATGGATGAAAAGAGAAACCTCATTTGACTTAGAAAAGGGAGAAAAGGTACTTGTTCTTGATGCTGGAGGTAAGTTAACTTGTATAAATAATAAATTGTTAACACATAGTAAAGTCTCGCCTATTTGTTTTTTTTTGAAAATGTAAATGTTGAATTTGAAATAGCATTTTGTTTTACATGTAAGTTATGCAAATATTCAAAGGCAATGACCATATGATTGAAGGTACAGCACTAAACAATCTCCATAGACATGAGATGTGCCATTATAATACAACTACATATCAAGTACCATTTACTTTTCATGAATCGTCTTTTTAACAAACCTGAACACAAAAACGTTAACGTGTAAAATATGTCAAAGTTTCTAAGTCAACGAACAGCAACGATTGGGTGGGGTTATTTAATCTCATTGGAAATTAAATTTACAAATGCCAAAACCGTTGCATACCAAATATCATTGACTTAACATTAATAGTTCCCAACTGACATAACCACAAACTAATACATGTAAAGAAAGCAAAAGTGTCAATAGACCATTAGTGAAGGAAAATAGCTAAATATTCTGCGTTTAAATGAGATGTGTCAATGTTTATACAACTTCAAACCAATTATCATTGACCAACCACTAACAATTCCCCTATAAATGACATAATCACATGAAAACTAAGTAATGTATCTGATGTCATAACATATGACCATAAGATATGCCAATCCTTAAACAACTGTATACAAAATAGCATTGGCCTGCCACCAGTGGTTCATTTATACACCAAAGCTTATCACAAATTAATACATTGTAAACACCGCAGTCGGCGTACTTTTACCAGAATACTTTTATCTCGTTTTTTGACTAGTAAGTTGAAAACAAACTGACAACGCAATGGCAAAAGTAAGAACAAAAAGACACGCAACAGTATACAAAACACACTATGGAACACTTGAGACTGAGCAACACAAACCCAATCAAAACAAAAAACAGTGCAAAAAAATAAATCATAAAAAGTTACCGAAAATCTCACCTAGCATCGACTTGAGCGGAATTTTTTGCAAAAATATTTTGGATAGAC